>CABEEJ010001012.1:0-110108 GCA_901482245.1 Timema douglasi | reverse complement strand
TCACTGTCCTCTTCCTCTCTCTCTCCCCCCCCCCCTTCATTCTGTATGCTGCGGCATATGTGAGTATTGGTTTTAGCACTGATATTATTGCTTTTGAATCTTGCCATGGATATGTTGTTGTACAATATTCATTAATTAAGACAACCGGCGATTCTGTTACCTTTTGTTATTTTATTTTTTTCCCTATTAAACCTGTGCTTATTAATTTTGTTCCCAGATATTTTATCTTATATACTTGTTCAATAAAATTTCTGGCGAAATAAATTATAATTTGATGGAATTTTTTGTATCGCTAAACACATTATAATGAGGAATCGAATACAAATTTATAGCTGCAATTTACATCATGATGATCAAATTTATTATATTTATGCTTCATCTATACCTAATCATCTTTGTATATTCGTTGAGACTAGAAATTACTTCAGGTTCCCTTTTTCTTGCATGACATCACATTATCATGGGAGATCCATTCAAATTTAAAAAGAAACCTACTCAATTTGTGCGCATGCGCCTAAGTCGACCGATTTAATCTATTCGAATCCACCTAAAAATTGAGAGATTAGTTATAGTTAACAGATGCATCTACTATTATGAAATAATTTTAAATATTTCGTTAAAGAGAGAGATCGTGTTTTGCTTCTGTCCTGCTTTGATTTGTAACACAATATCGTAATTTGTAAACATAAAATGTGATATTTATCGTACATATATATGTTCTCACTAAAAAGATAAAATATGTTGTCAGTCGTGTTTTCTAGTGTGTTTCAATGAAATATGTATCGTGATTAAGAAAAATGTAAGCTCATAAAAAAAAGAGAATCTCAGTTTACTGTGCAAGATTTAAAACCTTGACCTCTATAATACGATAAGAACATCTTTCTCCTGGTGCCTGCCTATATGTGTGGGTAAATATTAAATTAAATTCAATACTAAATGAGTGGAACCGTATAAAAAGTGGTAGATTCCAATTTTAGCTCAAATTTCGTTAGTACTTACCATCCTGTTAGACTAACATGATACCTTTTAATGCACTCTAGATGTTATCTAAAAGAGGTCTGTTTTATATTTAAATTAAATAAAAAAATACTGTACATAAGGTGCACCGTACAGACTTTCTCCCACTTTATATTAAAATATACATTTACTAACAACTCGTAAGATTTGTAAATGAAAGAATAGGTCTATACATTGTTGTAGAAATACTACACCAAAGATTATAGAGATATAATATAAACTGTTTCTAACTTTATGGGATTAGGAAATAGGAACACTGTTACAAAAAAATTGAGAAAAGAGGAAACATATTTATCCACTAAAGAGTATAAGAATAAATTTAATTTATACTTTAAGTAAAAAGATTTTTGTCTTTAATCGTATTACAACTTTACAAGGATGAGTTATTTCCTAACTCAAATAGTTGCGAGGAAATCATGAATTTTGTAAAATTACCTTCATGTAAAGTACCCTCAGAGTCATTATCTTGAGAAAATCACAGTTACCATCTTATTTTAAATGATAAACACAGTCTAGATATAAAATTTAATCCAAACCGTTAAAGAAAATTTCAAGAAAAACAAATTTTAAAAATCTTTTTATCCTTCACTAACCTGCCTTAATTTTAGGGTTGGATTTCTAATCCATAAAACCCATCGGGGGTAGCTCATGAAAACCTCAAATACCAAGTCATTTTTTATTTCAGGGGGTCATGAAGCTTTGACATTTATCACATTCTCGAGTTTGAATTTTGTCGATCCCAATACTCTTTCTCCAATGATTCTAGAGGAATTAAAAAAAGTATTTACTGGGTTTAATTTGTGGTTTGAGATATAAAAGTTGTCATAGAGAATGCGTGTAGTGTAACTGTATCTCTTTTAGTCCAGTACATTTCAAAAGGAATATTACCCGCCTCAGTGGCGTAGTTGGCTAACGCGCTTGTCGTGTTGAGCTCGACTGCTGAGGACGGGGAGATTGAGGTTCGAATCTCGGTCGGGTGAACTGGGGGTGGTTTTTCCTAACTGGTTTTCCACTCTCCCTCCACGCAAATGCGGGTTTAATTCCTCTAATTCAACCTTCCCAATTCCTAATCCATTAGAATAATTAGTACTTAAAGCGTATAACCCGAACGGGTAGTAAGACGTGGTGCTAAATATTATCAAAAGGAATATTATTGAAACAAGAATTGTTGTATTGAATAAAATCCTCGCTAAGCTTTCAACGAATCCAAATGACTCCTATAAGCTTTCCTTTTAATGATAAACGGTCCGTTTTCCTTTAACTAGAAAATCTACTGAATTACGTCACTATGACATGTGATTCCATCACTCGATTTCAAAGAAGTGATGGTTAAACTAAAACGTTAACCGTGGTTCTTCTTGAAGGAAAACCATATCCTACTCTCAAAAATACTCCCTCTTGCGAGTGGAAACAGCTCTTAGGACTAACTTTTTTTTCTACTCTCTTTGGTCACCGTATTTGCGGTATCCCACATAGTGCCCATACCTCTTCATTTCCAACGGGAGTGACAGTCGAAAGGGGTTCCCCATTTATTCGGCGAGTCTCTCTTTACCCGTAATCCCTCTGGCGTGTTAAACGGAGAGACTTGTCTCTGTGTTTTGCAAGAGACGGCCACGAATGCTTGGTCACTGTGTTATCGCCACCATATTTTAACTTTTATTGTTTTATCCTGGTTTGTTTTCCTCTTGAGGACATTTCTTCCTTGGACATTTTAAACAGGGATGTCCAGATGTGGCGTAGCAACCTTTTCCATCTGTTTTTCGGCTGGCTCATTGCGAGAGATTTTCCAGTAAGATCAATGTAATTTTATAAGGGTAGCTTTATTATAATTATTTTTGTACACCGTATTATTATCCGTTCGAGCTATACACATGCTTTAGTTACGTTAGTAGATTAGGTTTAGGTAAGTTATAATTTTAGAGCAAATACACTCTCATTTGCACGAATGGAAAAAATAATATTAAAAATAAAAAACCCTTATTACTCTCGACCAGCATTCGAACCCTGATCTCCACGACACTGGTAATACAGTATAAAACAAGCTTGACGTGTTAGAATATAATACCAAAAATGTGGGTTTATTCTTACAATCCAGTTTACTCTTCATTTTATATAAAACGTATAGTAAAACTAAAAACTAACTCTAATTATGTATTACAATAAGCACTATTATGCACAATCTCTATATTTATTGATTTTTGGGACGAACACAGATATATATATAGTTAATACCACTTAAAATATTGCCAGGAATCGAATAAGGCTCTCCTAAACGTATTCTAAATCAAATGATTATCATTAAAATATTTTTACTATAATACATTCTAATCTTTTTTGAAAATAACTAGCAAAGTTGGTATTTTTCTTTTTAATATTTTAAACAAAATCAGTTTTATTATTTTATATTAGTTATATTTATATTAGAACAACAGCTTTATAGCAAACTTATCATGTTATAAGCTTAAGGTTACGTAAAATAAATTGAATATTGAGAAAGACTATAGGTTATTTGGGATAAAAAAAAATAGTCACTAGAATCCTAGTCCATTAGGTGTGAGTCAGGTACATTATTAATAGGTCATAGTTTCTATGTAGTAATCTTCTAGCATGATAATGTTGGTACTGAGCAGATATATAAGATTTTAAAACAGTATTGATCTAAGACCGACACTATTTGTCTTGCATGCCACTGATATGGAATGATAAGGTTTGCAGATCAATGTCTGGGAATATATTAGTTTAACCTACTTCGATGAAACATTTTAGAAACTATTCTAAAGTAGTTTAAAGTAAGGAGTAGTGGTAATTAAAACTAAAACTCGGATGGAGTGCAGTGAAATTTTTTTAAACAAAATATAGTGAAATCCTTTCCTCTTGACATATATAATGGTAAGATTTCCTTTACCGTTTAACAATAATGTTTTTCTACCTTCTTCCCTCTTAGACGTTGTTGGAAATGTGTGAAGTATGCCTACTATCGCTGTGAGCTCACTTATTTCATATTAATTTTTTAAACAGGGCAAAGTCAGTTTTAATGAGCAAACCGTTCCACGCCCATGAATCAAAAGACCTTTCTCCATTTCATAGTCTGAAACTTTCCCTCCCCACCTTCATTTCTTAGCATTCGCTCTATAATGAGTTCATGTTAATGATACACTTTTATGTTCTCTTTTTGTTTAGAAAACTTTATCCAAACTTACTTATAATTAAGTATTATAATAGGAATTGAATATTATGTTATAACTATTTTACAATATGAAATTATTATAACTAAAAAATATATACATTCATAACTGAGAATATATAATATGAAAATAATAAGATACATAAAATGATTTAATATTAAAACTATAATCTAATTTGTATAATATTTTAAAGCCTATATTTAAAAAATAAAAAATAAAAGTTCACCACGTTAATACGATGATTTTTAAGTCGTTCACTGTTTATTTAATATTCTGATCTACCTTGCACTATGTTATAATGATTTTGGTTATATATTTGAAATATAAAATAAAGAATAACTTATAAATATAAAGCTCACTATTGAAATCACTGTTTTATTAATAAGACAAACATTATAAATGCTGGTGTCCTGGTGGTCTAGGTGTATGGTGTTGGACTTCTGTGCTGGGGTCCGTGGTTAAATCCTCGGTCCCGGCACAGATTTATCTGATCACCAAACCCATCCTTCACCTCTGACAAGACGTGTATTAATCACAACTTGTGAATGTGTGGAATGCCAGGCCTCCACCGTGGTTCAGATCCCACGTTAAACTGTAGGTCCCCCATTTAATCACACAAAGTAAGTGGCACGTTACTCTAGAGTCCGACTGTCTCGTCTTAACGACATTACTCAAGTGGCCCCATTTGCCCCTCTCCAAAGCTAGTATCTACCTTACAAAGGATTGTGTACTAGATGTTTTCTTAACCCTTAAGCACTGACATATGGTTTTGTATCATTACTACTGATATCTGTTTCAGAGACTCTTATGGATGAAATATGGTAAAAAAAACATTCACAATGTATCATTATTATTGTTTTAAACTGAATACAAAAGGATATGAAAACATCAAATTACAAAACAAATAATATTCTGAGTGATATATCAGTGACATTTTGCAACACTAGCTAAGGCACTTTATAATGTCTTAAACCTAAAAAAAAACTGCTACCAAAAGTTTCTAAAATCAACAAAACTCTAATCTTCTATAACATATCTATCTAATTTAGTCTCATTTAAAATTTATTGAGATCACATAAAAAAATGACGGAACTTATTCATCGCCTAGTTTCTGTTTTATACAATTTAAGCACATTGGCTTGGAGCACTGCAAACAGATGGGATGTTTGCAAGAAACACACAAATATTGTCTTCCTCTTTTTCTTGTAATCGCACATGCTGCAGTACTTTCTTTTATGCAATTTTTCAGATTCCATGTTCACATTTTGAGCGAGTCAAAGTTGATAAAGATTTGCGAAATTGTGCTCTTTTGATCTGGGACATTACGATTTCGAAATAAATTTTCCAATTGCTCATAAACCAACCCTTTTGCCAAATCCTTTATAAATTCAGAGCGTTTGGATGACAGTCCTGAAAGCACGTATGCGTTAGCTGATGCTATATCCAACATTCGATAAAATATGGTGCAAGGCCATCGACATGATCTTCTTTTGCAAGTCATCTTTGAACAACTTCATCTAGAGTATCAAAACCTCCTTTAGTTGCATTGTAAAATGAGTTTATTCCCGGTAAACCATTCCTTTCATCTATGCCAGTGCTGTGGTGCATATAAGACACTAAAATGACAGCTATATTTTTCTTAGTCATCCGTGAGAGCAGGATTAGGTCTTTAGTAAAACCATAAAGACAAGAGCCAACTTCATTTTGCCTGAGGTTTGTGAACTGGGGGGTGGGGGGGGTGGGGGGGTGGGGAGGTGGGGAGGGTATTTCCGCTTTGTTTTTTGTGAGTGTTCTACAGTAAGTAAGATCTCTTTTCAAAAGTTCGTTCATTAATTATATTGAGGAAAACAGTTATCAGCTGTTATGTTACTATTCGTGTTTATAATGGGTTTGACAAGTCTCTTAACCGACTGTGTGGGCTTCAGAAACCTTTTCTCGTTTTTATCAAGACCAATGCCATCAGAGTCTTTACCAAAGTACACATCCTCATTATATATTTTTCTGAAACAGTTTCCAGTTCAGTGTCAAACAAATCGTATTCTTAATCATTAGCATCTGGCTGTGCGATCTCTATTAATAAATGTTCATCATTATCTGATTCACAACTAAAATCCCCATCTTCTTCGTTTTGAAGCCACCATTCTAATGTCCAAGCAAATACAGTGTCTGTCAATCTTATTGCACGTGGTCGTAGTGAGCGGGAAGAACCCGATGGTTCAGAATCCATTCTAAAAACAAAATACAATTGTGTCAAAAATATCACGTGTCCATTGATATAGGTCTGTCAAACCTACATAAATATTTCAACAAACTATACATTCCTTGATAGGCGCGCGAAGCGGCCTCTCCCTTTGTAGGTCCACGGCTCACTAACTAACTTGAAGGTACCTAGGCGTACAATGCACTCGAGTACACCAGAGAGAGACAGCACCACTTTTTTTTTTTTTGCTATGGGAGTCTACTAGACCTATATCAGTGCTTAAGGGTCAGTCTCACATTGCAATAATATAGTTAGTTTCATGAATATAAATGTTGATGTCTCAATATATTATTAACTGGAGAGGCTGGTTAACTTTTCAAATAATGTGGGAGGGCCTGTAATGATATAGATTTTCATTTAGTGATAATTGTATTCAAAAGTTCCCACACTTTACATATTTCAAATTAATAATTTGATAGTTTCAGAAAATAAAACTAAAAGCATCCACACGTGTGAGGAAATCTTCTTCCACGCCTGGGTGATCTTTTTTTTTATGTTTACAAAGACCCTAAGACGTTAGCTTATATTTTCATTTGTTTAACATCCCCAAACCCCTATTGAAAATACTTGTAAAATATGGCCACTTTGAATAAACTCTTTCTCTATCCCTCCCTCTAGATTATTACGCAATCTACAGACCAAATAGAAACTACTAGATAAATTTATTTTTAAATATATCCTCAAAAAGAAGGCCCCTTTTTTCAGTCGTTCTATAAACCTTGCAGAGGAATGGTCGTTAAATTCTGATCTCGATAATTGATATTACAAATTTCAAATTCAATCCACGACGAGTTAAGCTGACGTATCGGGTGTGCTGATAAAATTATTCTGAATAAACTGGATTTAAATAATAAAAAACCAATTTCAACAAATTAATATATATATATATTAAACCCATATAATCATCAGGATGAACTGCAACCCAGGACTCCCATAAAAGATAGTCATACAATTCCCTACATTCCAATTTCACTATTTGGCTTGAAAACGAGTGACATCGAGAGAAGGACTTCCCAAAGAGCTAGAAACGAAACCTTATCTCAACATCCCGAGTACAATAATAACAATCTCTAGAGAGGATTGTAAGAAGATCGATTTTATCTCTTTTTGCCCTTTAGTAAACTTCCATTAATGTTTAAGTTGAAGGCCTATATCTAATTCCAAAATCTCATTGGGGGAACCTTATAAAAAAATTACAAACAAAATTTTCGATGGATTGGAAAGATTGTTTCATTTCTAGTCCAAGATAGAGACAGAATATAGACAGACTTACACCATCATGTTCTCTTTAGGTGTATCATGAAACGCTGAAATTGATCAAAATCTTTAGTTTGATTTTTTCGACAATCACGATACTTTGCTCTCTCCGATGGCTCCAGAAATATTAAATAATAATTTGAAAACCTATTTGATTATACCGGTAATAAACATTTCTTAACTCCCTTCTTTATTAATTCCAGAAGGAACTAGTTTTTCTCACACTTGAGACAAAGCAGTTAAAAGGTTAAATTAATTGACGTCAAGAAATTATGATAGTGAAAAGTATGGTTGGTAAATTGTTTTACTCTTAAAAGCGCCTTTCCGAATTAACAAGCATAACATAATAAATGTCAACTGATGCTTAGTTTGAGAAAAATAGAGAACACTGTCAAATGCCGTAAAGATACCAACCTCAGTTTCCAATAAGACATTTAAGGAAACAACTTACTCATACTTTATATGGAACTCCACATGGGATTATAAAATAATTTCCACATTTAAAATAGTATATTGAGCAAGTTATACCTAGTCTCACTAATTTCACCCTATTTCCATCTTGAGATAATTCTACGCAGTCCATCTCATTTCACCTACCCCTATATTGGGCTATTTCTATCCAGTCCCCCTCATTACATTGTATCCATATCTTGAGCTAGTTATATAGTGTAGACCTCATTTCACCTATCCCTATCATGAGCTATTTTATCCAGTCCCCCTCATTACATTGTATCCATATCTTGAGCTAGTTCTATACAATAGTTTTCATTAAAGCCTATCCCTATCTTGAACTATGTCTATCAAGTCCACTTCATTAAACCCTGTCTCTTTCAGATTGAATCTAATGCTATCCTCCTATCTTCGTCTAAGTTTTCCCACTGGTTTTTTCCATTATGTAAGCCAGTCAATACCTTGAACAAGGATTTAGCTTATTCTATTCAAATTGCACGCCCAGCACACCGTTTCCTGCAAGTTTTGATTGCCTTAACAAAATACAGTGATTAGGGCAGATTATGTAAATCGTCATTATGTAAACTCCTTCACTCTCACTTTCCATTATCTTAACATACATAGTGAAAATAACTTTTCAATTTCTCTCTACAATAGAGATCAGTGCATTATTATAGTAGGTACATACATCCGACAAGGACAATTGTACGACAAGTGTGAAATTTTAGTGCCACCTATCTTTAAATCTAGATATAGTGTGGCGTTCGTTATTTTAAATTATTTTCTGGTATTGTTCTAAGAAATATTGCTCTGAATAGTGATTGTATGAATTTGTAGATATCATTTAAGCAACTATAACAAGACAGTATTTCCAAGCGTTATGAGTATGATATATCTTTGAGCTAGTTGAAACCATGAACCCTTCCCTTTGTTTGCAAGATAAAATGCTCTTACCTTTCATTATTCCTTTATGGTGTAACTTATATTAAAGTGTCATAATGCAAGCCGTCAAAATAAAACTCTTAAGGTAGGATGGAAGGGTGTAAGAGAAAAAAATACAATGTTTTTGCAGTTTTTATGGCAAAACATTTTATTGGCCGAAATAAATAAACTATTGCTCCACAACAAACATAGAAAATAATTTTCTTCCCATGACTGCCTCAATTTATACTTTCTCGCTATCTTTCAGGTAGAGAAAGTATTGTGACCATCACAAAAATCTAACTCAAGATTTTGATGTATCTCGAAGTTTCGTGATCCCCCGAATCCGGAAAAACTGTTTTAGAATTTCCACCTGTCTGTATTTCTGTCTGTACCTCGGGGTAGAGCCTAAAATATTTTACCGATTGGGTTATAACTTGGTATATGGGGTTTTCATAGGTTTACCCCGAGGGATTTTTGGAATTGGATATCTAACCCTAAAACTAAGGGTATTTTCCTTAAAGGCGTAAAGAGAAAAAATCGATTTTATCAAATTCGGCTTTAACGATTTTGATTAAATTCCATTCCTAAGTTTTTATCAATATTACAAACCAAATGGCTACTCTTGACTTTTCGGGTTCCGGCCTGATGCGTAAATTCTAATTTTTAATTTTATCTCCGTAAATCTTTGAGATATGACATTACTTATAGTTCCATACATTTGGATCTATTTATAATAACCATCTTTTTTTTGAAATATATTTTTATAAAACCAAAAGTTTTCAAGCTATACACAAATATATCTATTTGTCTTTTAACTTTACCAACATTTTGAGGTAAAGTATTACGACAACCAAAAAATTTAGCCAGAAATATTGATGTATTTCAACATTCCATGACCCTCAGAACCCAAAAAGTGGTAATTCAATTTTCTCAAATCGGCTAAAACAATTCTCTCTCTCTCTCATTTTAGAATCAATAGTCAATAATTACCTATTTTAATGGTCATAATTTATAAAAGAGATATTTAATAGCAATGTGATAAACATAAGATGTGCATCCCATAGTAAAATGGCAAAAATATTTAACCAGAAGTCAAAATTTGAATACGAAATGTTTACCCTCGGGGACCAAATATCGATATTTTTTTATTGGTCCAAATATAAAAATGAATCTGTTAATTCTTTAAACATAAAATTATTAAATTTAAAACCATGAGTCAAAAAATGGTTTACGTATGTCTAGCGCAATTTGTTCTCGGGTTTGCTAATGTATAATAATAATAATAATATTTAGCACCACGTCTTACTACCCGTTCGGGTTATACGCTTTAAGTACTAATTACGCTAATGGATTAGGAATTGGGAAGGTTGAATTAGAGGAAGTGAACCCGCATTTGCGTGGAGGGAGAGTGGAAAACCATTTAGGGAAAACCACTCTCAGTTCACCCGACCGAGATTCGAACCTCGATCTCCCCATCCTCAGCAGTCGAGCTTAACACGACAAGCGCGTTAGCCAACTACGCCACCGAGGCGGGTTGCTAATGTATAATCTATATATCGAATTTTGAGTTAATATCTCAATTTCTAAACAAAAGAGTGAGAAAGTTCGTGAGGAGTTCCGTACCATTTATTTTTTAATATCTGACTCGGGTATTCTGAAATTTAATGACAACTTTTCTTTTCATTTAAAAAGTCTATCAGCCAATGCGGCAAATCTCTTGATGGATACTCAAAAATTGTTGATTTCAACATGTTAATAAAATTAAGCTCTATTTTTTTACTAGAGCAATAGTTTATTTATTTTGGCAAAAAAAAAGTTTTGCTATAAAAACTGTAGAAACACTCGCCATTTTTCGTTTCCCCTTCCATCCCACCATAACTTTCAGGAAACAAGTAATGTACAGTCCAATTTTATTATGAAGGGTTTTATAAAAATTACTTAATATTCCTCCACGTATTTATTCCACAGGTAATGTGTGATTAGATTTCACATTTAATAAATGGTATCTATATCTATAAAATTACACTCGTAACACATTAAAATGTTACAAATTTTTTCTTTAAAAATATGTTTATAGTTTATAAAAGACTTTCTCTGTCAAAACTCTCAGAACTTGTCTGTATAAAAGTCGTACACTATGTAGATGATTAAATATTTGTAGTATTGCTTAGTAAAGAGTTTTAAAGAGTAACACATGATGTGTACTAGCCAAACTTCCGTTCCTGTATCTCGTAGAAGCTACTTGTGTTCTTGCTGTCCTAAAGGGTTTAGTTGTTTGTGATTGTGATGTTATTGAAACTGCCAAGAACATGCTTGGGTGCTATACAATGAACGAATCTCGTGGAGTGGTTTCACCCTGAGGCAAATCCCATTCACTTCCTAGTAAGAATGAACACACGAGGTGGAGAATTAATTTGTGAAAAACAATAAGAGATTGAAGAACTACTAGCGTATGTGGGCTTGTGGACTAAACATCAAGCTCATCAGTTCCGGTTTACAAGCAATGAGGTGACGAAGGATTGAATAGTTCAACCGGCCAGGGTTATTTTTTTGTGCTATTTATATTAAAACATTTACTACATTTATTTTTTATTTATTTAGCAACGTGTCTTACTACTCGTTCGGGTCATACACTTATGTACTAATTATGGTAGTGGATTAGGAATTAGGAAAGCTGAATTTAGAGGACGTGAAACCGAGTTTGCGTGGAGGGAAATTATTAAACCATTTTAAAAAAAGATCCCCATTTCACTCAACCGAGATTCGAGACTCGATCTCCTCGTCCTCGACAGCCTAGCTCAAAATGCTTATGGCATTAGTTAACAATGCCACCGAGGCAGGCTATTTACTACAATTCTCACACAAAAACTCGAATATATTTTCTTTCTTTCTTATCTTCTTCATTCCTATTTCAATAGTTCAATTGTGGTGAGCACGGGCGATTACTAATCCACAGCGGAAAATATGATCATTTAGGTGAGATAAAATATAGAGTTGATTTTTAACGATTTTTAACATAACACTCTATATACATACATGTCCCTTATATGTAAACATAGGCCTAACCCCCTAAAACATAAACGTTTAGTAAACATATGATTGGTTTTGTGAAATGATGAAATAATAATCGAATAGTTTTTAAAAATCATGTATTTCTTTTAATTTTAAACAATTTTTAGTAAATATATATACCATTCTGTGTCTAATTTACAAATTCATTTGAGCCCTTGTTTACCCTGAACAAGGTCATGGTTCATCTAACTTACTACACTATAATGCTCTTTTAAAATCTATAAGCTACACCACATTTTAATAAAGTAAATAAGCGTGTTCGTTTTCAGTGTAAACGGAGTGGACACATTTAAAATTATACAAATCTTATATAGAGAGGTTTAAAAATTATGTTAATTTCGTTACCAGAAAATCAAATATCTACGAGAGAGTTATTTTATTTTAATCATAAAAGATACAAAGAAAAATATGTTTCTGAAGTAATTAAATATATTATCATCATTCAAAGTGTATACTTGGTTTTTATGTTACTAAGATATTTAATAATTAATAATACAAACGAAGTAATGCCTGCAATAATAAATGAATTAGACATATAATTCAACATTTAACATTCTAAATATTACATACACGGTTGAGCTATAGTTTTAATAATCGATCAATAAAGTATTAGTATATTTTAATGTCTAACATTTTTAGGAGCAATTGATTTTAAATTTCAATTAGAAGATATTTTCTCAAAACGTGCATACAACTAACGTCACTTTTGTGTTTTTCTAGTTTATCCCTTTACAAATACGCTTTGAGTTATAGTGAATATTGCTCGTCATTACTAACTATAATGAATGTAAATACTCTCTATCTCCTCCGTATGTATCTCCTGAGGATACTTTCTATGTACTAAATAATGTTTATTAACAAATCCATGTATTTCTTTGTCTGCTAGCGAATTGGCTTTTAGCGGCCGTTCCCTCAAAGTAAAAAGCTGAATCGCTACGTACACGTTTGGGAGTTAAGGGCAACACTCTGTTATAAAAGCTACAAAGACCACCCACCACACTTCACCCTAACTTTGAACACTTTTTATTGAACTTTCATAACTTGTTTACTTCTTCATAACTTCAAAATAAACTGTTTGATGGAGTCACAGTTTTGGTAGAACACACACATAACAATATATTTTTTAATAGATAACTTAATTGAAAAATAAAACTTTGACAGGAATAAATTATTACCTCTTAATTAGTAAGATGTTATTCTTCTACAATACCTCTCTATCCATTTAGGCAATATAGATTATAATGTTGGTAGTAGAGTGGAGTATAAATCTCGATAATCTTGGGTTAAGATGTTCACCTCAAGACTGATGATCGTGGGTTCAAACCAGGCCGAAGTCGACGTACTACTCTTGATAAAAATCCGTAGAGTTTGTGTGAACCTATAAACCGTAAGGGCGCAGACACCTGTACTGATGGTTATGAAGACAAAATTGTTGATCTACTTAGTAGTATAGTATAAGCCGGTGACTGTCTATAGTTTGGTGATATAAAGTCGAGCTCGAGATCGATTTGGGTGTTTTAAGATGTTTATTTCAAAACGGTTTCCTACCCAATCTACGCAAATGCCACTACACTTCCTCTAAATATATATTTATTCTCTTTTCAGGTAATTTTAAATATGTGGATAGTCGGTACAGGTAATTTCCTAAAAATTACATAAAACAAATCATCATAAAACGTGTAAGATACGGTACGTGACAACCAGTACGTTGATCGTCCAGAATATTTTTATTATACTGTCCTGTATTTTTCCGAATGTGTTAAAAAATATTAAATGGAAAGCTAACATATTTAATTAATAATATCAGCTACGATAGTGTTGGGATCTTTAAATCCAGACAATACACAGTAACTTACAAGAAACCTGGCTTGGACCGCAAACCATACACAGTAGATCTCATACTTCATGTGTTGCGAGATTGGTCGATATACTCCTCCTTTTATCGTGCATTATATTAGTATTTGCCGGAGTTAACAACCACTTTTTGGCAAAACGCCTGTTATCACAATATTAAACACTAGTAACAGACGAAGAATAAGTTTTATTATAGATGGGATTTTCAAGACGGTTTGTCTAACGTAACCGTCATATACCGTGTTAGGTAGCACGCTTAGTTTGCATTGTTCAACTATGACGTATCTTATAAGATAGGGTCTTACAGTAATCCGTCAAAGTAAGGCTGCTTTCTTTCGGGGTACACGGAGTGTATATTAAATATTAACACTTTATAAAGGCAAGGTTTATCCCGTGACTGAATGGAAGAAGAAACCCACTAAATAATTTACGAAACATGATTATGTGTGTATGTGTGTGTGAGCCACGTTTATTGCCCTTTACGCATGTTAGAATATTTGTGGTTTTGTGGTAATAATAGGTAGGGTATAATTAAAAGGAACTGATTTTTCATTTGCGTAAAGGTAGATTGGGAAACTAATAAGAATAAAAAATACCTTCATATCACCTGTTTGAATTAGAACCCCATCTCTTCATCATTAATCATACGTCCTAGTGAGAAATTGATTCCCTAGACCATGCGACCACTGGTATAGATGACCTGATTCTACTAAAGGAGCGCCACCAAATAGATATTCTATGAAGACCATTTGATGACCAGAGAATACATTTCTTTGAACTATCATTTGACATTGAGCTATTTTGTAAGTTATTTGTGAATACATACAATCATATATATATATATATTATTCAGTGGTAACATTGCCTAAGGTTTAACTCTTGCGATAGACTATACTGCCTATGATGGGGGGATCGGGGATCGATTCCTTGTACTGCGTATTGATACTTTATTTATTGAATGCTTTTCCAATCTCTCTCCACGCAAATTAGGGTAAGCCTCCACTAAATTCCATAATTCCTTAAGTTGAATAGTAAATATATGGTCGTATGGCCCTAACGGATAGTAAAACGCGGTGTCAAAGAAAAATTAGATCCTAACAGGTACAAGCAGAGCTAAAAGCTAATAATTAGGAATATATAATTTTCTATAAGTTTTAGTAATAGCCACTATAAAAAACGTAAATGTGTGAGTCATAGCGACTTAACGTTGATAACATATGTCCCAAACGTCATGTGTTTACACTTAGACCAACAATCATGTTTATAACAGTGATCTGTTTTTTTTATAAAAATGATTAATTTAGGGATGAATGCAAATTTTCTAGAATTTAATCATTCATTCTTAATATGTTAGTTTCCTTAATAAAACAAAACTGAATATTACGCCAGGATTATTGAAACAAAACTATCTATATAAGTTATTTTATAGATATTTAGTATAGGCAAGTTTCACAGTGAAATAATTTTCAGTTTCTGTTTGGACGAATGTTCCTATTTCTTAATATAATATTATTGTTTTATATGTAATTGTATTTAGGCTCCCCAACAAACTCTAGTGATTTTTTTTTCTCTAGTACTTTGCCTTACTGCCCATCCGGGCTATACGCCTATGTATTAATAACACCACTTATGAAAGGCATAGAGAAGGCTGAATTTAGAGAAAGCTTACTTTTATTTGATTGGATTTAGAGATTAAAAAACAATTTTTTAAACACCTTCCCCAGTACACTCAACTGTGATTCCAACCCCGATCTCCCCGTCATCGGTGGTCACGTATATTGCTAAAATGATGCCTTTACACCACGTGGCTACCAAATCGGGTAGCAATAAAGTCAAACTAACTAATTTTGTTTCCTAAGGATCATAAATGGTATCGATAATTTGAAAAAAATGTACATTATGCCAAATCCAAAGTTTAAAATTAAATTTTGTTTGATGTTAAAATAATAAAATGAAAATAAGCTTTTTATATGATAGAACAAAGTCATGCGCACTTAGATAAAATAAACAACTACTATAAAGGGAGATTATTGACATCTATATTAATACTCTTCAAAGAAAGATTAACTAACCCAGCTTCTACTAGTGTTTTTAGCAATACATGCAACTGTGACCTAATTGTATTATATTTAAACAGAATAACCTTTATTGTTATTAATTAATAATTGGAAATAACGTTGCAGACTAAATATAGATATTTAAAACGCCACAACATTTTATAAATTGGACGGTTTCGTGAGTCACTTATTTTTAAACATGAGGTCTTTATTAGCACCAGCGAGCACCTTGCCGTAAGGCTTTCTGCTCAGCTACGTAAAATGAAATGAGTGTTAATTTGCTAGCTCTTTTTTTAGCTTTTGTATGTTCCTCATGATTGTAACAGTCTTTACTACGTTTTAATAGGCGTTCGCGCTATACTACCAACATAATGTGAAAGTTTTCTAACTTTAGGAAATTTTATTTTACTAAGAAAAAATAAAATAATTTGAAAATGTCATTACTTTGAAAGGAACACAAACCCTTTTGTGCAAGTTTTGTTCAATTTCTTTCTCTCTTTCATCCCCCTTATGCCTCTACGTCGTCAAACATTTAGGTCTACTCCATCAATTTATTACTTTGTGGCTCTCTTCGAAGCGAAGAAAATATCTTTTGTATTCGATCAATGATGTTGAAATTACAGGTCTCTGCCGTTAATATGATTGAGTTTTTAATGAGTTTATTAGTATTCTAGGTAATTGACAACAGGCCTACTTCATTTTAAAATATATTATGGACATTTTCAACAACCTATTTGTAAAAAGCCATAAAATAGGATAAATATTTTCCCAGAGCTAAGTCCATCAGAAGAAATAACTTCACAGTTTGGCATCTTATTATGGAAATGGCATGTCAGGAGTTTCAAAACTATCAAAACAATAGTTCGTAACTATCCTAAATTGTCTATTTTGAACCAGTAAAATTTTCTTTCTAACAGTCTTAACTGAAAAAACAGAAATGCTTTTAGATCTACTTTAATGTAATCATACCTCAAGTAATTTTATTTAAAGATGATGCATATTTATCTATATTATTTATATCACTAATAACAATAAAACAACACCAATCTAATTACAAGATATTATCAAATTTGACCATAAAATTATATTGGTTTTTTATAAGAGGCCCTTCCTATGAAAGTGCTGTATGCTACTAATCATTTATTTTGATTTCATAACATCATTATTTAGAGTGAAACTATAATAAAATTGAAATCATTTCACATTATTTAGATTAATCACAAACTACAAAATTTAAAATGTAGGACTCTTATTGACACATGGAGATATTGAAATCATTCCCCTCTGTTTATGTGTAAACTACATTTTCAAACAGCAAACCCCTTACCCACTTTGGTGTCCACATGGTCTAAGTCGTCACTCTCACAATAGACTGGATTGTCGGTATCAAGTAGATTGGGGTTCAATTCTGTTCAGGTATACTAAGACCTTTCATCCTATTTTTTTTTCACTCTTCCACTACGCAAATGAAGGTACATGTCTTCTAAAGTGATTATTCCTAACCGCCAATAGATTATAGTAATTATTACATAGCCTGAATAAAGTCAAAAGAAATATTTTCTAAATAACGTGGCAAATCTGGACGTTTGCAACTAGTCTAAGAATTCCAACAGGCGGCCTCATTAACTGATTCCATTTATCATAGTGACTACTTTATTTGAGGTTTCATTAAGTGAGTATATTAAATGTAAAGTAGTTTAAAAATGCTTTTAGATAATCTTAAAAGCATAATTTATCCCCATCTCTGCCTCGTAGATTTTGTATGGGCTATTAAGTTCCTTCATGTCAAGACATTCAAACTTATGGGCCTTTTGATACAGGTGTTTCGTAGCGCACGACAAACGTGACGCACGTAATGGGCGTTTTTTTTATACAAGAAACATATGCAGGGTGTCATGAAAAGTGTGAGAGGAAATACAAAATAAATCCCAAGGCTACCAGCACATTTTATTCTACCACTCGTGATGGATCCATGCGATAGCTTCCTCATATTGTTGCCATTTCAGGAACAAATAAAGTACTAGACAATAGACACCCAACACTAACTAATAAATACACAACCTGCCACAGAAATACGGTGGTACATGTACTGAGATGTACTGAGGTGTCAACACAGGTGGCGTAGAGAGGTTGGCTACTCTGCAAGTCCACCAACATGGCGAGACAAAAGCTGACACGTGTGTAAAATGCCCCATTGAATATAATTTATCTTGGATCATCTTGCGTCAATTATGACAGGGCGTTATCCATGTTACGACGACACACTTTTCAGATTGCGACGGAATAAATGACGAGCGACACAGTATATCACACTCATTGTCTCCTGTGTATCCCCGTGTCACGCGTCACGAAACGCCTGTATAAAAGAGCCCTAAGCTTGAATAGTCTTCAATAAACACTTACTCCCTTTCTAATAATTAAGTTTGTAAAATATTTTAAAATACGTAGACTGACACATATTTTAATCTCTAATGCTTAAAATAAAATTAATATAGTACAATAGGGGGATATAATTATTAAAGACAAGAAAGAATATCCAAATTTAAAAGTAAAAGAATCATAATATTTTATTTCACCGGTTTCTCTGAATACCTATCCATTATGTACGGAGATGTTACTATTGTTCTTTTAGTAATCAAAAGGGTTTAAATACTTGGCCAAGGATGCTAAGACGTCCTATAGTAATAGTACATTTTATTGGTAGGCTAAATATCAATAGCTATATTATATATTCATATTCCTATATTTGTGAATAAATATATATATATATTCACAAATATATATATATATTCACAAATATATATATATATATTCACAAATATATATATATATTCACAAATATATATATATTCACAATATATATATATATATATGGAAGAATCGATAGTAAAAGGAAGAAACCCAAACTTAGAAAAATAATTTTGAATATCTATATGCTCCCCTGAAATTCTAAAAAGTATTCTAATAATCCTCAAATATCAATGGAAACGCTCATGGTATTATTGCTTCTTCAAATTTCTAGAGACTATTTATTTATATATGTTAAGAACAAGCAAAAACCCTAACTAAAAAAATTAAAAAGAATAGTTGGTGGAACATTTTCAATTCTATAACAATAAATTTTCACTCTTCTCCTAAGCTAGGATGTTGAACTATAACTATATATATATAGGAACCAGATTTGCCATTAGGATGACGAGAATGGTTTCAAAATGAATGCTGGAAGTTGGGAGAGAAGTCTATATTGGTTTCATCGACTGGCAAAAGGCTTTCAAGATAGTGAAATGGAAGATACCGATGAACCTAATTAAGAGGATTGACATCAACTGAAATGACAGAATGATAATTGTAAACATGAGACAGCCAGTGAATGTGAGGTTGAATGATGGGGAGACCAACAGCGTATGATAGGAAGAGGAGTGTGACAGGGGTGCTGTTTGTCACCCAGTCGGTTAAACTTATATGGAGAGTTGCTGGTCAGGGAAGCTCTAGAGGTAAGTAGCAATTACAGGATAGGAGTACGCGTCACCAACATAATAAAATAGGTAAATGATATAACATTGCTGGCAAAAAAAAAAGAGTTACAGGAAATGATGAAACAGTTTGTGTGGATAGGGAGAAGATATGGCATGGAGATCAACAATCAGAAGTCATAATCATGAGTATTTAAAAAAATAAAGAGTTGCTGAAAATCAAAATGGGAAACTGACAGTTGAAAAATATACAGGAGTTCAAGTACCTGGAAATTCGTTCTGTATGGAGGAGAAACTTGTTATCAAAAGATAATGGAAAATAAATACTTAGCTTTAAAATGTTGTGTTGTAGAAGACTTGGGAATATCAGGTAGACATACGCAGTGACAAATGAAGTACTCCTAAATAAAGTAGGTGAGAAGAGGAACATTTTGGATGTGATTCTCCAGTGCGAAGTAAACTGGATCGGACACATATTCAAGAATAATGGTCTTCTGCACGACGTCATAGAAGGACAGATTGAAAGAAATAGGAGCTAAGGAAGGAGGAGGATTCAAACACTGGATAACTTGAAGGAATGAAACAAATTCTTGGTGCTAACGAAGATGAAGAGTACAGGGCGCATTGCAGGTCTAAGTTCACTGACAAAATGAATGTTTCTGTCGTAAAACCTAGCACCTATTAAAAATATGTACATGTACAAGCAAAACGACAACATAATTTTTAAGTACTACATTTTAGACAATATTAAATTTGTGTACCTGTATCAGTTGGAACACGGACTAAACGTCGGACTCGTTTGGTTTGGATTGTTAGTGATGTATGTTGCTGGGGTACAAGTAGTGTTTTTACATTAAAAAAAATCATTTTCCCTTTATGTAACTGCGGGAATATTTCTTTTGTTTCATTTTGCCCATCAGAAGGTCTAAATGGTAGAGGGACGCTGTGGAAATAAATTAACACTAATCAATGTAATAGTATTATAATCTTAATCCGTTGCTTTTACTTTTCTTCGACCCCTCAAAATTGATCAATTGATAAATGTCAACGTTACATAAACAGAAGAAGAAATTTTTGCGATTCCATCTGTGTGTATGTAATTCGGCCAACAGCCAAAATTGCATTATTGATGATGATAAGACGTGGTGTCTAGGGTTTTCATAATTTACCCAGATGATTCGTTTGAATTATATATCTAACTCCAAAAGCAAGGGTAGTTTAAGCAAGGTCAAAAAGACAAAGAAAATCTTATCAATATTGGCTTAAGCAATTTTGACTAAATTTTGTCTAGCATAGGCATTGGTTAACATAAAAAAAGCAAGGAAGAGTGCTGCGGTATCTGATAGCTCTCAATTTTTATTGATCGTTCATGTGACTGATAATTCAGAAAATATTGTCCCTGGGCTACGCAATGAATCCTAATTACATCAGTGGTTAGAGGATATACATAATATCTTAATGGTATCGGTTTATACTCTAATATATAAGTGCTATTTTTAAATATAAATAATATGATATTTACATGTAACTATAAAAGTAACTAACAGTAATAATAGCTTTGCTATTTAATCTATCTTTATAAACAAAATTTAAATTCTCATTTTCCCTTGAAAATAACTCTAAGGGAAATATTTTGCATGAGTGGAAATTTTTAATTTTTATCATATCTACGAAATTATTTAAGATACAAAATAACATATCATCGTAAAGTTGTTTTCACTATTATATTTTTATAAAATCAATTTTTTTCAATTTATAAGCAAATAGATTTTTTCTCTGGCATTAGATTGTTATTCTCTTTAGTGGACAGAGATGCTCATAATGTCTTAACGTTTCTGTAACAGTCTATATTATTTCAAATATTATCTATTTTAAAGCGTTTCTTCGGTAATGTATATTATTTTGTTGCGATAAACCGTACCATTTATTTTCTAAAACAGACTATACTCGTTCAAGAAACCGACCAAGAGAAGAGAACAGTGCATAGGTCTACGACTGACAGGAAGCTTGATATCACGTGTTTCTCTAGACTTGACAGCTTATTGGCCGACACACACATACCCAAAACACACACGGCGAGGATATATCACGTTTGACATTCTAGCCTTTATTCTTTTTGTTCTTGTTTTCCGATTCGCTTGCGTTGCCAAAAAATGACTTCATTGTGTTTTTAGTAAAAAGTGTGCGATTGAAAAATAGATAGTGCAGTGTTGAAAATCTATAGTGCTGTGTGTGATGTATGATAATGCTCTGTGACGCTGCAGGCTACAGCCTGACTAGATCAATACAAACACATTTTTTTTAAAGTCTGCCTTTTTAAATATAAAACGTTACATATCACACTGATACTTAAAATACATATAAGAATTAAATATTAGTTGGATGGCGAAAACCACAGTCACATACGTAATATATCAATATATCAATCTTAGGAATAAAATTTTATATTTTTCTAAACTTTTACGATATTTAAATACAATGTTTAGTACTACTGAATATGTTTAAAGTTTTGTTATTGTAGTTTTACAAGTTGATTTGAACAAATAAAAAAATGTAGCATAAGCTTTTAATGTATTCTCTATTGAAATGGAATGTTCTTTTATCCATTTCTCTTTTTACAATAGTGTATATTATTTTCTAGTTTTTTGTCTTATGAGTTTTAAGTTTAATCTAGATAAAGTAGCAATAAAGTTGGTGCGGTGCATCATACCATTTATTTCCATTATGTTTATGAAAATATATTATTTCGTCCAACATATATTACGCATTTTAATTAAATCTCGTCATTTTGAGGTAAAAGAGTCAGTATGTGTGATACCTGCTCCATTTATTAATAAATGGTTTTTCACCTTTTCTCTCTCACGCAAATTCGATTACACTTCTTTTAAATTCAACCTTCCTCATCCCTAGATAATTAGTGTAATTAGCACAAATGAATGTAACCTGAATGGGTTAGTAATACGTGTTGCTTAAATAATGGGTTTGAATGGAAATACAAGTGGAACGTAGTGAATATTTGGCTTGCATTATTTTGAGTAACATCAGATATTTAATTTGCTGCTATTGAAAAGATATTATCTTATGAAAATAAATAAGACTATTTTTGTGGTGCGTTATGAAACCCTCCGGTTCAATGTGAGGCAAACCTTGTGTAATTTATCCATGAGTGTTGTGATACATCTCTTAAACCTGTAATATTGTTGATAACATGGTTTTGAATGTAGGGAACATGTATTTATAAAACCTTAACTATACAAAATAATACATTTGATTAATACAATCAGACTTATATTTAATAGGTAATTAATATCACTTACAAAGTTTGATACTAATAAGGCTAGTTAATGTGTTTATTCAGAACAAAGGATTAAATGTTATCAATACTGAACCTTAAAATAATAATTTGATGTATAGTACGATTTTTATAGGAAAAACAGTACAAAATAGTTACTAAAGGTACTAAAACAAGTTTAATATATTCATACATCAAGTCATGTAAGCTGCAACTGTAACTTTTGATAGATATTATTAATACCTGTAAGAAAACACAAATAATATAGTAAAACGTTATTTATGTTGGTCGAAAAGAAATCTGTTTGAATTTTCTCTACTGTTCTTCCAAACAAACTCAGGGTATATTTGTAGTTAAAAGTGAATACTAAAGTTAAATTTTATAAAGTAATTTTCAAAACACAATATTGATTCTAAATAATAAACCAAGTTATTAAATTAAACATTTCGGTTTGAACCCCATTATCATCCTCAATTAGGTATTACCGATTAACCATAAGGCCTACTAACATCTATTTTTGAATGAGAAAATCCGAAGCTCGGTTTTTAAATTTTAATCTTTTATATGATTGTATCCGTACTTTTAGGGTAGATAATGTTTCCTTGAAATATTATCTGCGCATTGGATACATTTTAATTTTTTTTTATAATTGTCTATCTATTGTTATCATTCATCCTTCATGCTATACGCTTACATTAATTTCGTTAAAATAATAGAGATGCTGAAGTTATAGTTTTTGAATAAATCTGCAAGCAGTTTCCTGGAGCGCAAGTACTAAACAATTTAATAAAAGTAACCCTTAGTACACATAACAGTGACTCAAACCCTTACTTACCCACAACCATAAATTCAGAATAACTCTAGAGTGATGCGTTAATTAGACCATGCAGCCACAGAACATAACTTTATAACCAAAGTTAAAAATTTGGGCACTAGGAATGTTTTTAATTTATATATAATATATATATATATTATATTATATATAATTAATTTAACACTACACAATTCTCTTTTTTCAGCAGTAATTTTACTTTCTCATTTAGGAAATGTATTATAGTAGCTAGAAATGATAATCTTAAAAGCACATAAGGGTATTGTTTTATTGGTCCACCGAACTAAATTAATATAGTATCAAGATTGGTTCTGTTCTTTCTGTAAGTCTGTATCTGGGGCCACTGGCAGAATGATTTGATGGATTTTATATGATAAATTGGGAATTTAATTCTATCTCTAAAATTATGAATAGCTTACTAAATAGTCAAATTTAAAAATTTTAACTTTAAAAAATTGCTTAAATATATTGATTAAAATATATATATTAAGAGGGTTTTTACATTATAATTAAAACCATATACTGTACTTGTTAATGAAGGGCGATTACTTTAAGAGTATTTTACTGAAAGCTCAAATCTGTTTTTCTTAAAACATATTAAGAGGTAATTTATATAGGATTGTGTCGCAGCTTTTATTTAACTTGTAATATAACTGAGTTCTTTAAAGGGCCATATTATTCCAAAGGCTATCTAATGTTCTATTTAGTCATGATTGCAACGAACGTTATTTCATCTCCCCCATGTATGTTTGTTAACCATGTGGGCCTGCAGATCTGTCAGGATGTCTTTGAGCGAGCATACTCCTGTGGGTTTGTGAGTGACATTAGACCTGACTTTAAAATGTTTATTAATACTAGTGTACTATTGCAAATGTGATGTTAAAAGTGAAGCTATAATGAAGAACTTAGTGAATATAGAGAAGCGAGTTACTGAACGAGGTGTTATGAGGATTAACTAATCGGCTGTCCGACTGCTAGGTGGTCCCTGCACGGTATTTATATTGGTTCCCTGGGCTCGAGTGACAGCCCCGACTGGTACTTGGTGAATCCAACGACTTAGCCCGCGTGGCCTCGTGACAAGTAACGTGACCTACTAGCCTACGATCTTTCGTAGTCAGCCACAAGGAGCTCAAGATCACCCCCTTTTAACCAGGCCGATGGCTTGGTTCCTTTTTTTTTTTATTGATTTAGCATAAACATCCTTGTAACAATCGTTGTGTCACTCACCAATCACAACATAAAATGTTTACACAAACATATCTTCCAATTGAGGCTCTTCGTTGACATTTCACATATAATAATAAATACTACTATTAGTAACTATTATTTCACTGTTTATGTATTTGTGTATCATGAATCTGAGTTGAAATAGTTTACAATTATATGCAATTTTTAATATTATTATTTTTTATTTCAGGTAAGTTTGGCAACACCTATTATCCAAAACTATATATTGTGAGCATTGTGGTAAGTAGAAATTTATATAATATATTAAACTAAGTATTTAATTTAAAACTCTTTGACTATACATGCATATATATATATATCATTTATTAAATAAATAGTACTGTAAACTTTCTCAGTATATGTGTTAAGTATTAGAAGACAATATTCAAACATAAACTTTGAGTAAGATAACCTTTATAATATTTAATTCTTAAAGTAAACACATAGCCTTGCAAAACACGATAATCACTATTCATATTTAAACTTCGAAACCAATTGTTCAAATATTTTTAACAAAAATAAAATATTCATAAGTTATCTAAACATATTTTTTTATTTGTTAAAACGAGTTCTTACTAATCATTAAACCTTAGTCACAAATTCCCATTTTTAATTCAATCTTTAAGGTCAATTTACAAACGAATCAACTTTTCTCTGACTTATTGTAACTATATAACCCTTAAATTAATTTAATTTATATAAATAAATATGCGTTAATTTTGGGGTGTAATATTGTTCCAATATCAATTTTTTATCCTAATCGTTAGAGCTATTTAAAAAAAATTCAAATATTACTAAATCGATCAATAGTTAACCATCATTATTTTATGATTAAATAAATAGTACTGAACTTAGCACAGACTTTCTCACTCCATTGTTTAAAAATGGAGATATTTACTCAAGACTCATATATGTGAAATGAAATAATATACACCATCAAAACAAAGCAAAAACTGTGTTATACTTAAGTTTAACATTTTTTGACTCCAGGAATTAAATTTTACAATTTTCTTTTTAAAGAATTAAAGTCATCAATAATATATTTGGGCAAAAATAAAAAATATCAATATAGGGTCCACAAGGGTCAATTCTTCAAATTAAAATTTTTACTTCTGGTTAAAATTTTAGACATTAAATTAGGGGTTGAACATCTTATGATTATCCCATTTTTATTAAATTCCTCATTTATAAATTTAGACCAATAATAAAGGTAAATATTTAACATTGAGTCTAAACGGATATATATATATAATTTCTTTATAAATATTTCCCCTAAGAGATTAAAAATAAAACTTTTGAGAAACTTACCTATCTACTTATTCTATGGAATTAGAGAGTTATTGTGTTCAAACCTAAGTAATATCTTTGTACAACTAAAGCTCACAAGATTGTAATAATATACTGGCTAATATCTCCTTAGTTATTGGTTTTATAATGATATATTTCAAATAGTTTAATTTTTATTTTTAATAGTACTACAATTTTGCAATGGTTATTTAATATCTTAAATAGTTGCAGAAATTTGGAAATTTATAATTCTGTAGAGTAGCCTACATTCATTTTCATAGGAAAATGAAATTAGCCCTTTGGTTTATAATCTTAGTCAACGTCTAGATATAAATTTTAATCAAAATCGTTAAATCCAGTTTTGAGAAAATTGATCTTTTCCCGAGCTGATTTTGAATAAATCTACTTTAGCTCTTTTTGCTCTTCAGTATACTACCGTTAGTTTTAGTTTTAAATATCCAATTCCAAAAATCCCTTGGTACAACCCTTTTAACACCCCAAATAACAAGTTTCAGCCCGATCGGTAAAATAGTTTAGGCTCTAGTCCGAAATACAAACAGACCGAAATTAAAAAAAACACTTTTTAGGATTCAGGGGATCATGAAACGTCAAAATTCATCAAAATCTCTAGTTAAATTTTTTGACGATAGCAATACTTTCTCTACCTGTAAAATATCGAGAAAGTAAAATTAAATTACACTACTTTGTTTAATACAGAAAATTTAAAAATTCCTTACTTGTACCAACATAAACATTTTTTTAATATTAAAATTAAATAACAAACTACATTTAGCTTAATTTTCTCCTCAAAAACAATTACACCGCTTTATTTGTCATATAAATGTCAAAACCTCCCCAGATATACATATTAAGCAAAATAGTGATGACTTTTTCAAAATTGTACGAATTTTCGTAAAAAGCTCATGAGTAAACAACCGTTAGTTGAGTTTTTACTCAAAACCAATATATAGGGCCAATTTTCACGTCAATGACTCCCAAAATATTCATTTGGAACCAAATCGTTAGGGCAAATTAAAATATATTTCCTGCGTTTTAAAAATTAGTCAACTACCCATAAATGAGTTTGTACCCTAACAATTAATATACAATGTTAATTGTCATGTTAAAGATTCACAGGATGCCTATTTGTAAATAAATCTTTTGACCTACCTTATTTATAAAATATTACAAGTTTTTGAAAACTACCTTAAACGAATTTTTTCCAACATACTATTAGAAATTGTTATTATTTGTCATGTAAAACAAATATTAGATGTAAATTTTATGTAAAATCATTTAGTCATTTCAAAAATATTTGAAATTAAATTAAATAGATCGTAAGTAAACTACTCTAGAATAGAGTAAAACAACAGTTTCGTGGTACAGCCCTGTGACATCCAGTTATAAAGTTCGAATAATATCCACCAAAACATTTTTGATCGGTAATCAGGGACCAACAGAATGACAGACATGGGAACAGACAATTTAAAATCCAATCTTATGGGTGCGTGCTCACATAAAACGTAAAAGCTCTTCATAATTTCTATATGGATTTTTTTACGATCACAATACTTTCTCTTGGCTTAAATTAGCAGTGATAACGAGTAAACTTTTCCTGGAGATACCGGAGTATAAATTGTTAAGATAGAACACTAAATAACACAACACACATGTTAGGGACAAGTTTTCACTGTCACAAATCACTTAATCAGGTTAAGAGAGTAGACTGATGCTCTTGGTTGAACCGCAAGGTTGACTTTGTGGTTTTTTTTTTGTACATCTAGACCATTTATACTCCAGTATCACCAAGGTAAGTGTGCTGACTATTCCTCCTAACCTAAGCCATGACTTAGCCTAATGGTCTAATACAAATACTTTATCTTGATGAAACAAATAGCCGAAACTATTGTTAATGCATTTTAGTGGGGATATTCCCTCTTAGATGTCATATTCTGAAAATTGAAAAATGACACCTGGACACGGGAATCGAACCCGGGACCTTCGGCTTAGTACGCCAATGCTCTTACCACTGAGCTATCCAGGATTCGTCCCGTGCCCATGGTCATTCTTCACTCATAGTTTAAGGCAGAGTCTAAGATGGACGTGCGGAAGTCGTCAGCTTATAAACATGTGATTATATGAGATCACAGCCATCAGACCACGCAGCCATTAGCGACTCGGTAGTTGGCAATTTAGCAGCCATTCGACAATTATATATATATAATTGTACAGGATCTTGTATATATTCATGAAACAAATAGCCGAAACTATTGTTAATGCATTTTAGTGGGGATATTCCCTCTTAGATGTCATATTCTGAAAATTGAAAAATGACACCTGGACACGGGAATCGAACCCGGGACCTTCGGCTTAGTACGCCAATGCTCTTACCACTGAGCTATCCAGGATTCGTCCCGTGCCCATGGTCATTCTTCACTCATAGTTTAAGGCAGAGTCTAAGATGGACGTGCGGAAGTCGTCAGCTTATAAACATGTGATTATATGAGATCACAGCCATCAGACCACGCAGCCATTAGCGACTCGGTAGTTGGCAATTTAGCAGCCATTCGACAATTATATATATATAATTGTACAGGATCTTGTATATATTCATGAAACAAATAGCCGAAACTATTGTTAATGCATTTTAGTGGGGATATTCCCTCTTAGATGTCATATTCTGAAAATTGAAAAATGACACCTGGACACGGGAATCGAACCCGGGACCTTCGGCTTAGTACGCCAATGCTCTTACCACTGAGCTATCCAGGATTCGTCCCGTGCCCATGGTCATTCTTCACTCATAGTTTANAGACTCTGCCTTAAACTATGAGTGAAGAATGACCATGGGCACGGGACGAATCCTGGATAGCTCAGTGGTAAGAGCATTGGCGTACTAAGCCGAAGGTCCCGGGTTCGATTCCCGTGTCCAGGTGTCATTTTTCAATTTTCAGAATATGACTTTATCTTGATATAAAATTTAAACTAATAAATATTGTAGAGGAGTCTGTGAAAAATAGAAACATTAATTGTTTTAATAATAACTGGATGACTTGGCGGTCTAAGGATAATGTGTCAGACTTCTGTAATGGGGTCCGGGGTTCAATCCTCGGTCCTGGCACAGATTTATCTAGTTGCCAAACACTTCCTTCCCCTCTGCAAAATATGTGTATTAATCATAACTTGGGAATGTTTGGAATGCTAGGCCTCCATCTTGGTTTGGATCCCACGTTAGACTGTAAGTCCTCCATTTTGTCTCACAATCACCCTACCATTACACATTACTGTAACTGCGTACAACCTGAACGGGTAGTAAAACACGGTGCTTATAATAATAATAACTGACTCAATGAATGTAATTTTTTGAAGCGAGCAGAGTATGCTAGGAAAGGAAAGTGTAAGAAAGTTGGTGAGGATGAATTAAATACTGAGTGGTTTTTATCTATATGTATAGTTTATTATCCTCCTCGAATGGAAACGCCGTATGTATGTATGTATGTATGTACTTTAATAATTGATCACAATAAAATCAAACATATGTAAAGTATGATTTTGGTAGGAAGAACAGTAGAAGTTAGTTACTAAAGTTATTAAAACAGTGTTAATATGTTCATACATAAAGTCATGTCATCTGCAGATGTTATTTTTGATAAATATTATCAATACCTGTCAAATAACACAAATAATATAAGAAAATATTATCAATGTTGGCCGCAAAGAAATATGTTTGAATTTTCTCTACTGTTCTTCCAACCAAAATCAGGTTATAATATATTACTCATACAGATCGTTTAAGTTTGGAGAAATATTTAAATTACCTTATATTAATTTAATGAAACCTTTAAAAAAAGGATAAATTTATTTATATTCAATGTGTAAATTATAAATATTAATTTTTCAGTTAAGGAAAAAACTGCTATTGATTGGATGTTTTAATAGTCTGACATATTCGTTTATTTTACTAAAAATGTACTATACTTCTACATTACTCATCTTATTTATAGTTTGAGTTATCTTAGCCTACACTTTTTCACCCCTTCCGTATTTTAAAACCCCTTGAGGCTAGATGAAATTAAGCACTCAACTAGACTAGGATTACGGAGGGTTTAATTTAGAGGAAGATAGTACTAGCGTGTTACCAATATCTATTTCTCCTCACTATATCCGTCCATAAGTTGAACCACCAATTCGGCGCCAATGGCTTACAAGATTATTCAAGGCAAGATTTGTATGTCAATCCTGCGTCACTACCAGGGCTAGATTTATTCTAGATAATCAAATACTCATATAAGAGATCGTTTTTACTAATCATCAAAATTATTTTGTAAAATACAATATATATTCATATTTTTTAAACAATTACATTCATTTTAAGATGAACATAGATTTAGGTAAAATGAACCATAATTCGTTTGAATATATAATTTGAAAATCACAATGTGAAACATACAACAGTGTGATTGGCTATAATTTTAATAAAACTCTCGTTGGATGGATAAATAAGTCAAACACACTGCAAATAGCTTTTTGGAATTCTCATGGGTTCCACTATTTTATATTATTGGTATTTAGGCTTCCATATATTTTATAGACATACATTAAGCCAATAAAATATTATATTCAACCATTACTATTCCTAAAACAAACATTCATTATTGGTATTTCTCTTGCTTCAACTCTTCTATTTAAAAATTTATGTGTGACTTGTTTTGTAATTATTATTTGTGAAATATATTTCATTCATCAACTGTTATAATAACGTGTAAATTCATTTTGAACATTCCATTTATAAAATTGGACATCTCGTGGAATGCTTCTGATCGTAACAAAATTATTCCTGTAATCATATTTATTTTAAGTCTGACACCCTAGCTCACTTGGTAGCATGACAACCTTAGAACTAAAGGGCCACGAGCTCAGTTTCCTTCATAGCTGAACCATTTATAATTAGTTAGGGGTGATGTCTTAACGGCTGGAGGGATATTATGTGTGTTATTGATCTAAATCAATTTTTAAGTAGTGTGTTGATATAATCATTGGATTGAGAAATTGTGCTTTAATTTAATCGAATAAAATAGAAAACCAAACTGTATTTATAGATCAGTATATGACATATTATGCTAATGATAATGTTTAATAATTTTATTTATCATCCTTCAGGATATTTTGAAGTGCGTGCCAAGAGTTGATTTCATTGAAATTCTGTTATGATTAATTTTTTACGTGGTATAAGTCAGAGGTACAGATATAAAGAATGGCAACTAATAGAGATTTAACCCTGTATGTTTTTAGTAAATTGCTTGCTAAAGGGTGTGACAAGCACAGTATTTTGTTGCCATGATTTATTTGTTTATATCTTGCACAAATTCTTATTTAGACTCATCGATATTACTACAAAACCGGTTGTGTCAGGTCTCAATATTTATAAACCATACTTCAAATTAAGATATGCTGACATTTAATTAGCACACAAATGAATACTTACATAAACGAGTAGTGTTATAATTTAGAATATTAATTATAAAGAAAATGTTATTCCTAATTTTATATACCATCAACAACCTCTGCAATTGAGTCTGTAAGATTAATGTTAACCTCTTACTGAATTTCTGTCTCTACAAAATGATAGCAGAGCTAAGCTATTAGCAATTATTTCTAGTATCTACCGTACTCACCTATATAGGTCCATAAAATAAAATGTAAGTTAGTTTATCATAAAAAGAAGTCAATCTAGCCGTTTACGTCTATGACACGACATGACCAATCCGCTGAGTTACCCCAACACCTCTTCTGCAATGACTAGATACATTTGTCTGATAATCATTTTTATTCAAATTGTATCACGAGTCCAAAGATCTTTAATAGCCCTTTGGAATCTGACCTGTATAATATTGGATCTACGTACTTCAGATAAAACCAGACGTCATATTGTGGGGAAGTCCTGTCCATAGAAAACAAAGCAATTAATTGGATGGAAAAATGGTTACTCAGGCCAAAGTCATAAAATTATGGCCATCTAAAATAAAAATAAATCACACTTAAAAACTATATATTTCCTCATACTAATCTTACATTTTTATCTGGGAAATAATGTATAAAATCAATTCATTACAATATATCACTTGTATCGGTGAAGGCGTTGCTTAAAACGTCCCTCTTGCAATAAACTGGATTACTGATGACAAGGATATTTGGGTTCGAATCCTAATCGGGTTTACTCTGAAGGTTTTTCCCCAAATGATTCATTCATTTCATTTTCTTAAATGTTAGTACACTTACTATAAATTATATTATATTCATCTCTAGCCCATAAGTACATATTATATTAATTTTTCCTGAATTGAAAGAAGTGCGTGGTTAGCAACTAAACAAAAATTCTAAAATGTATTTTCTTAGACCTAGACGTATAGCTATGTGTTTATTAATAATAAAACAACAGTTATAGTCCAATATTTACTGATAGCGTTGAGTTTGTCTATGAAATTTAAAAAACTGTTATGTTTCATCCCTCTTGTCCTAAACAGTGTTGTATATTCATATTAAAATAGTTGAACTATCATCTGCGTTATTGACAAACTCTTTTGATTCCATATGCTTTCAGTGTTACACTCTAAAATATGAGACCCTAATAGCTAGTAAATTCCTCTCCAACGTAATTTACGCTAGACCCGACAGGACTTTTTTTTACAGTAAAGCTTTAATGTTACACAGCGGATCCGGACGTTGAAAGGATCGCAAAGTGATGGAGGAGTTTAAATAAAGTTAGTTTGAAATTTAAAAATATAAGATAATATATTCAGCCTCTAAACGTAAAATAAAAGTTTGCTCAACCTCTAACATTTCAAACAAAAGTTCTAAGAAACTAATTTAAAAGCATTGTTACATTGTGAAATAGGTTTACTATTTTAAAAATTGGTTGGAGTGGATATTTTCTTTTACTACAAAATATGCTAGTCTTTAATAGTGTGTATTCATTCCCATTTGTTTATTTGGTATGAAATTCAAATATATAAGTTTCATAAAAGGAATGAATATTAAAAAACTAAGTTATACCGTTCCTAAATGGATTTTTTGGAAATTATTATTCTGTTTCAATATCCGAATATATATAATTCACTGCACAATAATAACCTTTCAAACTAAAATCTATAAATATAATTTATTTGCTCTTGATTTGTATGATGTGATAATATATTGTTAATAAGTAAAACATACCAATTCTAAAAGTTACAATAAAGTTTGATGAATTTTATTTGTAACTAGTATAACTACTGATTGATTAAGATTCATTTTAATTAAATCGCATATAAAATTGACGTAAAAATAGTTTGTATGTATTAGTAGACTGAAGGGCCAAGATTTGAACCCTTGACCACAATTCATATTACAAATAAAACTTCTATATAAAGTATGTTCGGAGACTTATAGCACAAACTACAATATAATTTGTTTTAACCAAAAGTAGTACAAAATCACTACACACCTACATCCGGAAAACTATGCTAATACCATTAAATTGTGTTCAAAATTTTGGTGTATAGCGCTGAGAAGGAATACCTATTCAAGCTTGTATGTACAGCAAGTTTCATAGGAGCTAGGCGCAAGGTACTACACACTTCGACATATTGGATCATGGCAGCAGATTACATCACAATTATTAGTAAATATCACACCAGTCCATCTAGAAATGCGAATAAGTTCTGAAAGTCATCATTAACGGTACCACATAACTGAAGGTTATTGCCATTATTACATGTGCAATGCCACGCGACTAACTCCTATGCAATTTGTTGTACACGAATGCTTGAATAGCTTTGCTCTCCCGGCGCTGGACGCTAACACTTTGAAAACAATTTAATGTTATTAACATAGTTTTACAGATGTAAGTGTATAGGGGTTTGTATTACTTTTGTGCCAACCAAATTATAAGTGAAGTTTGGGCTATGAGTTTCCGAACACCATTTATGTGTGTATATATATTTCAATGAAGTATGTATTTTACCTTAAATAGTATGTTCATAGAAATAAATATCCGTTGGTGTTGGTTAATACAACCGTTTAAAAGAACATAATTATTTTTAGTTAATCACATTTTAAAAGGTATTCGGATATCAGATTAAACATTTTAATCTCAAAGGTAAATAAGTTTTGATAGCTGAAACTGTTTTGTACTGTAAGCTCTTTATTATTATCTATTTTATGTGTGTTTTTGAAACTAAATTGATTAGTTATATTCGTGGCTCTCTGTGTAAGAATGGAAGTAGGAGAGAGAAGTTCCTGTTTGTAATCCTCTCACGTCCTCACTCCTCATATTCCCTAGATAACTGAGACCTAGAGATGTCTTTATTATAAAGTTACATGGACCGTGATTCATGACGTCATAGCTTGAGTTGAGGGCTTTGAATAGAAACACAACATTATCTTCTATAACAAAAGAGATAATATACAAGTGAGGTTTTTGTTTCGAGTCAAATAAGTGAAGGTGGTATACTAGGAATTGGTTAACACGATATGATACTTTGAAGTATAAGTCTAAAATATTTCATAAAACTCGACAAGGTATACATTAATTTTAACTATTAATTATTATTATTATATTTATAGTATATTTTGTAACTTTAATATCTATAATCATCATGTATGTTACTTATAATAATATTTATGTGGTAAATTAAATACTTTCATCTATATTTTTATTAAAATCTAAACAGCTTTAAGTTTATTTAAAACCATACTTTTAGACCTTTTATATAGTTACTAAAATGCAATTAAAAGAATATAGTATAAATATAGACTCATACCTTCACGAGCGAACTTGTTCAAAGACACCCAACGAGCAAAATACTGAATTTACTTTATTGGTGATATTTAAGCTCGAATTAAGACCTAATTTAATTTTGTTTTCCAAATTTGATTTATAGATTACATTCTTTCATTACTTCACCATGCTAATGTGGATGCAGTTTATCTCAAATACTTTCAAAGTTCCAACTCTCTAGAATAAGTAATTTATAACTGGAATGAAGAAATTAAAGAAAAAAATAAATCACACATTTGTAAAGTTAACATATATTTAAGAATGAATAAATAACCACTTTACATACGGTTCAACTATTATTAGTTATGACATTTTCATACTAAAGTTTTCACTGATCTGAAGTTATGTCTGAATATCAGAGAGAGACTAATTTTTTTGTGATCCAGTTAAAACTGTGACTAAAAAAACTCCTAACTGAATTTCCAATATTCGATGTTGAGTCACTATGAATTTATATTGGTGGGTCTCCAAGATTCCAGGAATTACATTTGAATGCTGTATAAACTCTTATTTTTTATTATTTTGGAGTCTGAAAAAACTTTTAACACTTATTATATCTTTCACAATTTAATATGTAACTTAACCAGGACATTTGAGGAGCGTATAGGCCTTATGTATTAAAATTTGAAAACGGAATTAATTAAAATAAACAACACCATAGTAAACAATATGAATAAGCATTATGCTACCAAATAATTACAATAATGTTGTATTAAAAAGTAATGATACAATTTTATTTAATATAGACAGGTTTAACGTGTTACATTGTTCATTTATTTCTTAAATATTACATTTTTTAATTCTTGTTTTACAGCAGTATTGTTTGTAATAAAATAATTACATAGTTAATATAATTATTATTATTATTTGTCTTCTTTTAAAATATAATAATATTACACTATTTGTCCATAAAATTCATGTAGCCTATTAATTACTACAATTATTATTAATAATGATATTAGTTTTGATTTGACTTACTACTTGAATAAAGATATAAGTTCATTTTGTATCAACCTTTAGTCTGTTAAATCAAAATTAAAAACATTGTAATCCACTTCGGTGGCCGCATGGTATAAGGCGATATTCTTTTAGTAGACTATACTGCCTATGACGTGGAGATGAAGGTTAAATTCTCATTAGGGTGTACTTTGAGTCGTTTTTCCAAAATGGTTTCCCACTCACTTTGAACGCAAATGCAGTTACACTTCCTTTAAATATAACCTTCCTAAAACCATAATCGTAATAAATACATAAGCGTATAACCCGAAAGGTTACGCTATGCTAAAAACTTTTTTTATCCATAACAAAAAAATGCTCTGTTAGTATTATATCGAATCAAATTAAAAACATTAATTCAATCATTTTTTACATATGGAATCAAGCATTAAAATTAAGTCGATTTTATTCAAAACAAATGTATTACATAATTATTAACAGCTTATATATTTTTTCTGATTATTAACAGCTCCTGTGAACGACTATATTATCGTTGTTAATTAGTTGTTAACTGTTAATAGTGTGTTTCTGTTACTGTAAGATAATAATCCTTACTTCAAAATTTAAAATCCCTGATAACGGTGTACTGTAAAAAAACTAATCGAATTAAACTAGCAGATGAGCCAATTTCATCACAAAGAAGAAATGCATTAAAATTAACAAAATGGTTTTTTTTTAATATATATTAACTTAAATATGCATTTATTAAATTTTAAAGTAATTAAAATAACGATCGGAAACACATTTTAGATCAAAAAGATAGCATATTAATTGTTTTTATTAATTTAAGTTTTAATGTATTATTATAAAACCATTTTTATTCAAAAATTGTGTAAGAATATTCTCAAAATTTTTAGATACTTGACTGTTCGGTTGGGGGACTAGTTTCTATTACCGTAGGCCTACTTTAATATAAGCTCCGATATCTAATATCTAAACTTTTTTTAAACTATAGTAATTCACTTAACAATGTTAAGGGGACCACCTCAGTAAGGGACAAATTGACAGACAGATATTCAGCTTTAGCGTCATATTGAATTCCATTATACGTTCTTTCAAAATATGGTTAAAAATGCAAAATTTTGAGTTTTATTAACAGAAAGCTGTGAAGATACAACATAGCCTCATTTTCAAATAATTTTCACCATATTTGTGGAGCTTTGAAACTAGGCTGGGTGAAAAATGGCCCCAGTATAAGCCTTGCTCTAAAAAAAATACCCCAACCTTTTGATAGGCACAAAACAGAAAGTTTTAAGATTTTATTTGAAAACTAACATTGAGCTTTCCTGTATGTATGGATATAAGACATTTTTAAGTTTTCTCTAACTTGTTACTTATTGACATAACTAAGGGTGTTTTAGTTGAAGGGCAAACGGGAGTATAATCTTAGACAGAAAACCAAACAGACTATTGTATTTAAACCATGTGGCCTGATGAAAATTTCTTATTTCTCGCCTACCAAGGCTTCTGGTTTAACCTACAAAACAGGATCGAAATCATGCACGGCGTCTCAAAGATGATCAAATAAATATTTTTCAAAATTATAGCTATCATTGATATTTTTTTTTTCTAATATCCATATCTATATGTTTGGGTTACTCACAAAATACTGGTAACATTTATAATTAAAGATCAATATTTTATTTAAAACTCCCCAAATTTATATTTAAATACTCATTTAGAAATATTTTATGAGATATTTAGCTAAGTCTCAGAGGTAATATTGGTATATTACAATTAGTTTGTTATGAGATACTAAGATTAGAGGGATTTGGTTTAACTCTCCTTCTCTGCTATAGTGATTTTAAACACCGAGAGATTTTTTTTTTGTTAGCACCACGTATTACTCTACTACCCGTTCATGGTATACACATAAGACCCCTCTCGGTGACGTAGTTATCTAACGTGCTAGTTTCGTGTTGAGCTAGAATGTGAGGTTCAACACTCGTTCAATTGAATTGGGGGTGGTTTTCCCTAAAGGGTTTTCCAAACTCCATCCATGAAAATACGGGATTACTTCCTCTGTAGTCAACCTTTCCTATTCCCAACCCATTAGTGCAATTATTACTTAAGCGCATAACCCGAACGGATAGTTGGACGCGATGCTGAGTATTATTAGTATTTGTATATGCATATGTACTAATTATTCTAATGAGTTAGGTATTAGTAAAGTTTGAATTTAGAAGTGTACCCGCATTTGCGTAGAGAGAGAGAGTGGAACCAAATTTTGAAAAAAAAATACCGTTACCACATTTATCCAGGATTCGAATCCCTATATTCCTATCACTGGCAGTTTAATTTTGTGTAAATGTGATGCCGTAGACCATTAGGTCACTGACACGAGATATTAAATAACAATGTTTCCTAAATAACTACTTTAGTTAAAAGGTACATCTTAAATATTAGCTTTCTTCTTTTTATAAATAGCTCTGATCATTTTCATCTTTTTTAAATAATATATTCTAATAGTTTGCTACAAGTAACCAAAAACTAAAAAAGTGCATTTTCGGAAGCATATATTTAATATCTCGAGTTTTCTCAAAATACATAAATTAATTCAAAAGATTTTGGAAACAAACAACCCCATTAATGCAAAGAAAGAAATACACATTGATAAAATAAGTCATTATTACTATTTTATTTATTTTTCAATTAACACATTTGTAAAAGAATTGTGCTTGGTAAAGGGATGACATCACCATTTAACTATTAACTTTCCATATAATAATTGTGTTTGATATAAATAGGACCAAAAAAGTTTCAATTATCTTGAAATAATCACTCCAATTAAAATATAAATGTCCAAAGATGAGTAACATGTAGTAGAATATTTATTATGAGCAAACAGATTAGACAATAATCCAGACAACCAAGGACTTGGCACACTGAACAACTTTAAAGAACTAACATAATTGGTTAAGGAAGTGAGCTGAAGTGCTAACTGTTGTAAGTTTACTGTGAAGCAATTGCTAAAGTGGTCCATCGGCACCGAGAAAGATAGGATTCCCAAAGCAAATATCCTTAAAAGCTCTTTCATTTTACTTAGAATTAAATATGCATCGTTGAAAGTGTTAGAGGGATGAGGGAGATAATTGGGAGAGTTTTGATCGATCTAGGACAATAATAGCAAACTAGATTATATAGACCAATTTATACTTGTCCTTTGATGGACAAACTTTAATGTGCGATTAGATATTATTTTTTGTGTTGCATGTCTGGGACATCCACATTGTTACTCAATCCCATAGGGATGAATAAGAAGTAAGTTAGAGGAAATGTACCACCAATTCTATGAAGGAAGTGTGAGAAACCAAGATAAAATAAATTAGATAAAATTATATTTACTTTTTATCAGTAAAGTAAGCGGAATTGTTAAGCAAGGGAGGCTCAAGTAAACACTGCTGGATTTTGAACTTTATTTTTGCCTTCATCATAAAATTAAAATTAACATGATTGACACCCTGTTTAGTATTTTAATATCCTAGTTTGATCAACTACCTGTTGTTAATAAGATAAATTACTGCTTTTAAGTGTTTTTTCCAACATTCAGACCCCAATTAATCTGTTTTAAACACATAGCTATTTTAAGAAAAAGTTGATATTTAAGATGAATTCATAGGCTTTTTTTAATCATATATAGAAGTAGGGGATTGCACCAACATTATTTACATACTTCAAAACAGTTTGAAATAATTAAAATTAACGTGAATTTTTTAAATACCTATTAATTTGTAAACATTGTAATAAAATATAAATTATATAAGTAAATAAAACATTTATTAACAGTAGCTGATGTGCCATTTATCAACAAAATAATGATTTTAATAAATCAACCAATTAATGTTATTAATTATTTTATAAACCACTGATAAAATGTATTATTCAATATGAACCAAACAAATAGTAATTAATGGACATTATAATATGTGTGTTTTTTTACATGAAATTATCAACTATCATAATTTTGTAGTATTATTAGGTATTGCGAGATAATAAAACTGCCACATATATTCATTATTTATTTGACAATTTAATCATTGCTTTGAGTAAACTATACATATTATTAGGTACATAGGAACTGTACATATCCTGAGTACATTAATGGAGTTAACTTAAAAATAGCCGTCTAGTCAATACATGATCCCCTTAATTATTTATTTAGCTACATCAAATACGTTTGGGCAAATTTGCTTGCTTAAATAACTCATTTACTTGCATAAAGAACTTTGCGATGATCTCAGCCTTTGACAGACTCTTATCAAAACTACTAATCATTTAAAAAATACTCTTTAAGAATTTTAAGGGTCTATAAGATCTGATAATTTTTATTTTGTCCTTTATTCTGTTCATATGTTGACATATTATAGGCCGTACACCTTAACGTATTTGTCCTATTAAAGAACTTACTCTCATTTAATTAAGAAAAATCATTATTTGATTTAAAATTCTTTTTTTAAATATTTATCATATTATTTTTTACCGATAATATTTAATTTACTATATATTCTTGGATAATAATCTCAGAGATGTGTTTATAAAATAATATAGAAATTAATTAATTAATTTTCTCTTATTTATTAAAGATAAACCATTATTATATTAAAATTATTTATTTTCATTTTTATTCTATTATTTGAGTTATTTTTTACCAATAAGAATCAATTTACATTTATTCTTGGCTAATGATTTCATTGACTAGCTTTTAAAATAATATATACATTAATTAATCAATTTCCGGTTACTAATTTAAGATAAACCATCCTTTTATTAACATTATCTATTTTCATTTTTAATATATCATTTGAGTTTTGTTTAACCACTAAGACTTAATTTGTTTTTTGTTTTAGGACTTAATTTACTTTTCAGTCTTATCGTATGATTTCATTAATGTGTTTGTTTTTATTTTGTATTTATTTTTGTTCGATTTATTTAAAAAATAGTTTGTTTCTCATTAATATGTACATTCTAGATCATGTTGAGCTATGAACTAGTGCTTTGTATGTATAAAACTATTTTAATTCTCTATTAAGAGTTTTGTATAGATCGTTTTTAATACAAAAAAAAAAAGAAACATTGTGTACATTTTGTATAAATTATTGTTCAATTCCATAAAAAAAATAGCAAATAATTGTGTTCAATTTGTTTCGGACAATTATTCTACAAATAACCATCAAAATATATAAAATCTTGAAATTATACACGTGAACATTAATAGGAGTATTTTTTAAATTTGTTTTTAAATTATATTATCATACATGGAGGTTTTCACCTATTCTGAATTTTTAATCACAATTAATTTAAAAAAATATTCTGTGGTTGTTTAATCAAATTTAATACATTCTCAGTTTTAATTACTCTTAGGATTACATGCAAATTATCTATTCTACCATATAAACTGATGTTTGATACCATAAAAAACATAATTGTTTCTACCGATAAAATAAAACTAATTATGGATTAGAACGAATTTATTTTTAAACTAATTACTTTTTCTAGTTATGTTTGTACATTGAATCCAATTATATACATACGAAATAAAACATAATATGGTCGGAAATAGAAATACGTCCATGAATTCCACTTTCCGGTTTAACTTTTTCTGACATTTCCAATTATTTTACCCTTCGTATTCATTATTAGGTGCTATTGATCTAACAAAGACCGCTATATATGTAGGCGTCTCTTTTAAAAAATCGATAAATATATCATTTTCATATTAAAAAAATAGTGTGTGTTTAAAATAAAATGTTAATAGTTTTTAATGTAAAGAACTAGAAATATTTCTGTAAATTTATATCAATAATTATATTAAAACATTTTAAGGCAATGAAGTAAATTGTATAGTTTATCTTTACAGATGGCTGAAATATGTTTTTCTTAAGGGCGCTCATCATAGCAGGCCCAACTCATCTACCGGCTCGCATCTGCGTTTGTGTGTATGCATGCGTGTGTGGTATGAGAGTAAGAGAGAAAATAAAATACCTACAATATACCAGAAATGTGTGCAGTGCATTCGTATTTGAATAATTACTCGAAATTTTCCGTGATGACGATGGGGAACAAAGCGACATTTCTTGTTAACAACTACAGTGTGTCAGTATTATGAGAGAATGAAGATTTGTGCATAGTGATTATCTGTGAAGCCATTCTAAAATCGTCTTAAACAGCCTTTTAAATTCCAGTCTCTATCCACATATTATTTAATATTTCAACAATGCTCATTCTTAGGAAATTCTATATACTCTTTATCTCTACTAATGTTTAATCAGAAATGATCCATGTACAATAGTTTACGTGTAAATCTAAGATTTCTAGCAAACTGTTTAACAGAGCTGATTGGCATGTGATGCATGTTCTTAATTCTGATCGCTACCAAAATATTGTTTCAATGGGCATGCGGAAAAGGACATTAAGCTCCTCTAGTCTGATTTGCTGGAGATGGTGGTGAGGTCATAAATCACATATATTCTAATTGTAGTTGGGGTAGTTTATTCCTATATGGATTCTCACTCTTTCCCCACACAAATACCTTTAGATATTCCACTGAATTTACCTACCTTATCTCTACTGATTCGATGTAACGGTATCTAAAAACGTCGATATTCGGAAAGTGTGCAAAATAAAATTAGGCAATTGTGAAAATTGTTTGAAGTTTCGTTTCATAAAAGAATATGCAGCGTGGGAAGTTTTAGTGAGGTTAATATACTTTCATTGCAAGATAACTACCAAATATATATTTAAAAGTCAGTATAATTCATTGGAAACCACTTGCCCTAGCAAATTTCCAACAAATTAGAGTAGGTTAATAAAGATCTAAATTAAGTTATATAATTATTTCTTGGTCATTGGACGTTAGTTGTTGATACGTCTTATAGCAAAGTGTTTCCAAATGACTTGCCGAAAATATTCACGTTCCTATACTTAGGAGAAGTGTTGGTTGTGCCTACTTTGAGACTTACTAACAAATGTCGGAAGCTGATTACATTGTGTCCTAAGCGAGCAACTTTACTCCAGAGATTAACTAACTCCACGAGCCCAACTTGCCTACCCGCCGCCTGCTGTTGCTGAGTAATTGAAGGGGTCAGGGGAAAAAACCCACCTAACTCACTCCTTCAAGGGATAATTAAACACTTCCGAAGATACATTGTTTAAAACATTTCTCATTCTGTTTCCACGGATGATATCTTGGAGCGAAAATATTTTATTTGTAAAATTCTTTTTAGCTTTATGAAAATAACCTGTAATATTTTATTTGTATTAACATTAATTTATGATCTCAAACTATTATTAATATTTACAGATACATGTGAGCCTAGTTCTTATTTTTAAAGTTATTGTTTATTTTAGACAATAGGTCTACAGTACAAGTTAACTTTATTTTTATCTACCAACATTTTCATTGATCTATATGCTATGTTGGTATACCTTTTTTATGATCATTTAATATCTGTATTTCTTTCTTGGAGCTTTTATCTTTTGAGAAAATTTATTAATTATTTGAAAGAGTGCCAACTAGCTCGACAACATGTATAGAAAGCTTATAATTTCATTACAAATATTTAAAATATCAAATTAATTGAAGAAAAGGTTTGCTCAATAAATAGGCACACTGATTCTAACATAAGTATTATTTCCTCCATCTATATGTATCTCCTTGAAACACTTTATTGAGCAACAACTATTAATTAAACTTAATCCACACGTTCCAATCAACAATCTTTAAAAACCAATTGCATTGCTTCACAATAACCAAGTTAGTGAAAAAGTAAATTTAATGCCTTAATTTTCCTCTCCTAAGTGTCTGAATGAATGAGGTTCCTTCTGTAAAATCTGGGAAACACAATTGATGTTGTATTAAGAAAAGAAAAGTAATCTTAATTGTCCATTTTTATATGATATAGCTATATTCTTTATCTTTACTTACTATCCCTTAAACCCTGCGTTAGAGTGGCTTAAAATTGAAAAAACCAAAACAAAATACTCCTTTATTTAATTAAGGACTAAAGATCATACAAAATGATAACAAGAAAATAGCTATTATATTATAGCCTAAATTTATTAGTTGGGAATAATATTTCATAGTTTAACCCATGTGAGGATAAATATGTATCAAAATTATGACTAGACAGTTCAATATCTGAAAAAGTTTTATCTTTAATAAACATTATTTTATCAATCTCCTAGAAAGAAATACCAACGCTCAAAAGTTTCTGGGCATAGTTTAAAATTCACTATTTATTTAAAAATATTTATCACATATATACTATCGTCTGAGTTTTAAGGTACACAATAAGATAGCTATGAAGGAACAATGTATTTAGAAGGAATTATATAGCTAGTAGGGTATACATATAGCTAGGAAGAAATAATCACGCGAGGAAGGAAGAAGGTAGATAGGAAGGTATCTTAAAAAAAAGGACCATCATGAAAGTTGGTAAAAAATATGTTAAAGAAACTTCCTATGTGTTTTCTCAATATAAATATGTTTGGTATTATTAGAGAGAAATATCAATAAATTATAACTATTAACATTGTCTTACCATAAGTATATACGGTAAGCTTACTAGTTTTAGGAATAGCGCTAGTAAACCTAGCCCAATATATATTTAATTAACATTACTGAGTAGGCCTATCCAAACACGCAACAGCAATTTGTGACGCCACCAATTCGATATGCTAATTCTAGTCACACATAATTAGCAGTGTCACTTAACATATATTCGAACATTCTTATTTTTGGAAAGCATTGTGTACTTGATAGTACACTTAGAATGCTAGTATATGTCGAGGGCTGTGGGAGCATTTGACAGCCGAGCCGGACCTACGGCACAGCTGTGCGGATCACTTCCCTTGTAAGACGTTAATGTTTGGGGCTGGCATTGTTGGGGATGCGATTGTGGGTCACCAATTATTACCAGACCATTTGAACTCCTACAGATACCACCTTGACACAGTTTTACCTGGTTTGCTGGAGGATGTATTATTTATTTTGCGACAGAGGATGCTATATCAGTGTTAAGGTACTCCTACACAATATGGGGCAAAAGTGCGGATATTACTTAATGAAGTTCACTCCCATGAGTGGGATGGCCACCAAGGTCATCGAACCTCAAACCACTCGATTTTTTCTTGTGGGGTTATCTAAAAGCACTGGTGTACCCACCTGATAAGCCCCCGCAGTACCTCAATAACATTGTTCCACGAATCCAAATACCATTTGGAGTAATGCACAGCCCTGCGAGGATCAACCTTCGAACACCTACTGTGAACTAACCTACAAGTTTGATGTACATTTCAGGCACAGTTTATCCCCATCACTCCTCTCAGACTTAAAATGAAATTTTACTCAGAGAGTTTGGGAGGAATACATTTGTTACCAAAACTATTTTTTAACCAAATGTAGTTTTAATTTATATTTAGCCACCTAATCATGTGTAACTTTCCGTATCCGCAAGTTACTACTCCTTTTGTACATACAAGGTTTTCCTGTGGGGTTTTTCAATAGAAACCTTGAAACAGGTTTTAGTAAAAATGATTTTAATGCCTTTTCTATCTGAAATTTTAGACTATAATATACAAAAATATAGATAATATTTAGCTGCTCTTATGGATAAAATATATTTCGAAATTTATTCTCTAGAGTCTAGATCATTGATAAAATAAACATATCAATTTTATAAGCAATAATATTAAATAAGTATGTTATAATTTGTATGTAAATCTATTACATAAATTATTTGTCAACCTTGTATTTAGTTGACTTGCTTTTAAGGTCTAAGATTACATTTTTATAGAAAAAAATACATTTTCCCAAAAAATAAAATTAATGACCAGGAAAAATAACTCTCTAGATTATTTGTATTACAAGAAGGGAGAACTAGAGCGAAATAACTCACCAAAGTAACATCGATTGGTAAACCAAAATACGTTCCTATATCTTTCTCATTCTCTTTTTTCCATTTTGTGGAGAAGTGGGGGTTGGGAAATGCATTTGAATAGGAACATCTTTGCCTTTACCAACGTGAACACTTTCTCTCTAACCTTACAACCGTCATCGAAGTTTGCATACAATATAAAATGTGGGAAACATCCCTCCTACTCTGCTCTCCATCCCCTTTACGTCTCTCATCCACTATTTTGGTGGCTGTGTGGTTGGTATGCATGTAAGGTGGATGGAAAAATGAAGAGATGAAGCGAAGAATTCGAATGAAAAGAACCTACCACTGCTTTTTTTTTACTCTTCAATTTACTTTCCTTTTGGTCTTGTGCAAGAATTTATCTTGATCCTAACAAACATAGACTACTCAATAGAATAACGATGAACCACATCGCTACATAGCGAAATGTAGTATTTTCAATAAACATAATATATACATTGGAACTAGTTTCTAGAGGAACTTAAGTGCTACCCCATTTTATCAAATATGGAGTGTAGAAGTCGAGAATTAGAGGCATTCACTACCTATATAAAAATAGTATTACAAATATACGTTTCGCATTGAAAATGAATAGAATCCCAAAATTAACCATTGTATTCATGTTTTTTTTAAATATTTATTAAAAATAACATGACAAATATAAAACTTGTTTTAAAAATGACATGAATATACAACTCTTGGATTGAAAATTACATGACAAATATAACTCGTATATTGAAAATGACAAAACAAATATAGCTACTGCATTTAAAATGACATGACAAATAGAAATCCCACATTGAAAATGGCATGACTAATAAAGAAAGTTCATTAAACTAACAAAACCTCTTCCTTCAATAATAAAACAATGTGATGTACTAAAAATAATATAGAATATATTCCTCTACATGCACAGAATTCTAATGTTATCTCTAAAATAGAACAATTTGTAATGAAAATAGTACCACTTGTATGAAAAATGACGTGACAAATTCCAATTGAATAGCTAGTATACAAATTATTTTAATAATTAAATGCCAAGCTCGGATATCTTAAGATATTATCGTCAAAAGTCATGATTCTAAAAAACTTTTTACAATATAGGTCCTATATTAAGCAATCTAAGAATTAATTTATATTCTGGTTAAGTTATTGAAGTTAAAAGTGGAAACATATTTGGTAGCAGCCACAACATGAATATTTGTACTGTTAAATGACCCTCATTGTGTAGATAGCCCAATAAAATCGAACTATTGTTAATATTGTAGTGTACACATTTAAAAAGGTATATAATTCAGTTAAAAGTAAAAAATTATATTACATTTTAGTTGAGTTTGGAATACCAAAAAAACTGGTCAAGATAATGGAGGTATGTTTGAGAGATACGCGTGGAAGGATACATTAGAAATATATAATGGATTGAAGCAAGAAGATTCACTTTCCCCATTACTCTTTAATCTAGCCTTACAATATGCCATTAGGGCAAAGCAAGAAAGTAGAGAAGGTTTGACATTAAAAGGTACACAACACAGCTATTAGGACACGCAGATAATTTAGCTATGTAAGGAAGCTGTCGCAAAAAAATGCAGAAATTTTATCAGAGAATTTTCAGGAGTTATTTCCAGAAGTGAAAGCTTAAAAAACAAAATAAATGATAATATAGAGATTGCAGATTGAAAACGATAATTTAGATACTACACCAAACCACATACCATTTGATAAGTTTAATGAATTCAAATATTGATGACAAATTTTAACTATCAATAACAATATTATATTGGACATTACGAAAATAATACAGTCGGGAAATGCTTGTTAATACTCGGTCAGTAAGTTGTTGGTGTCTCACCTGCTGTCAAGAAATGTAAGACTCAATATACAAAACCATAATTTGACCGGTTGTTCTCTATGGGTGCGAAACGTGGACTCTTACCTTAAATGACGAAAATAAATTTAGAGTTTTCGAAAAGAGGATGTTTAGAAAGATATTTTGGCCAAAAATATATGAATATAGTGGGGAGCGGAGAAGGATACATAAAGCTGAGCTGTTTACCCAGTACTAATCACCAGACATTGTTAGGGTAGTAAATTCTCGCAGATTACGTTGGGCAGGTAATGTAGTGCTAAAGGGAGTATCTAGAAACAGGGTTCAAGTTATTGAGTGGTAAACCCAATGAGAAAATACCACCGGGAAGACCGAGACGCAGATGGGAGGATAACATTTGGATAGATCTGAGAGAGATAGGGATAAGTGGCGTACTTTTGTGAATGCGATAATGAACCTCCGAATTCCTAATGCGAGGGAGTAAGTAGGTAATGATTGTCAAAATAAAGTTAGATATAATTTACTAATTAAATAAAACTTACTAAAATGAAATACCTACACATATTATTGTTGGATATTTAATAATATGTTTTATTTGTTTAAAATCTTTAGTTGGACAAATAAATACAGTTTTTTTAATATTAACATTTAAATTTTGTACTTGAAATTGCTTACTACATAAATTTAATTTCATAAAGAGGTTTGATTTATGAACATTTATAATTAGTGCATATCTGTTATATCGCATGAGGTATAGTGAGTGATATTATAATATATACTGCCTATATTTCTTCTATGAATTGAACAAAATTACCTGTTTTGGTAGCCACGTGTTTAAAGACATCAATCTCAATATACGAGTATACTAGACTGCCGAGGATTGGATGTTTGGGGTTTGAAATCGTGTCGGGTGTATTGAATGTGGCTTTACAAAATAGGGCTCCACCCTCCCTCCACACAAATGCAGGTTCACCACACCTAGATTTAACCTTAATCATTCTTAACTCACTTGCGTAATTAGTAGCTACATAAGCATATAGCCGGAACAAAGGCTAAGACGTGGTCATTGATAAACAAATATATGTTTACAAAACTTTTTAATTTATCATCACATCTCTTTACCCGTTTGAACTACACGCCCAAGTACTAACAAAACTCATGTGCCAGGAGTTAGTCAGGCTTAATTTAGAGAAAGTAAACCCAAATTTGCGCGAAGGGAGAGTGGAAAACCATTTAGGAAATCCACCTTCAGTGCACTCTATCGAGCCTTGATCTCCTCGTTTTCAGCAGTCTTGTATTCTGCAAGAGTAGCGCGTCAGAGCACGCGGCCATTGAGGCAGGCTCTACGAAACCTTACAAAAGTGACAATGGTAGTAATCAGTATTATAACACTTCAATGATGGATATTTAAATGGTTTTAAGAACGAGAGATGAATTTTAACATCAAACACTGCAAGCGAGCTATACCGACCTAGCGACTGCAGCAATTAGTAACAACATTCACGGATAGATGGTATCATGTGATCAGTTCAAAGTTTTCAGTTTTCTAAACTGGAGCTGATACTTATTAAAGTAGCTCAACATTTGTCCTTACGAGGCTGAGTTTGACTCCGATCCAGACTCAGTGCTTTGCAGATACATTTTAGAAGCACCGGGGATCAAACCCTAGACCTTTATATCAGTAACCAGGAGCTCTGACCGTTAGCCCATGGAGGTGATCATTTTTACCTCTAAATATATTTTATCATATATCTTAGTTTATTCTGATGGGAAACGACTAACTGGAAATTAAATTCATGTTTATCCCCAAATCCGGCGGAAGAATATTTTAGTCAGTTATATTAAGAAAGGGGTGCACTACGGGCTATTTAAGAGCCGAATATATTAAATGAGAAATGGGTCGATAAAGAGATTAGAATGTAGCTTAACTTGATTTAAAATATACTAGGAAAACAATCATTGACTACCTTCCGTTTAGGTCGATGAGACAGGAAGGAGAGGGGTGGGGAGGGCGTGCAATCGACAGCCCTTAAATTAGGTAAATAATTAATAAAGACCAGATAAAGGGATGAACATTATTCACTATTTTTAAGGTAGATAAACGATTTAAGGAGTTGACAATATGCCACATATAAGGCAATAAAATGATAATAGGGCTGGGCTACCTTCGACTCGGATATAGCATGAATATGGTGGACAATTGGTGGCCTTCAGTTTAAACATATGAGATGGGGATCAGACAATTGGATGACTTCTATTATGATACTTGAGAGAGGGAAGATCTCAGTTATATAAGACACCATTAGAGATATAAAGGCATCTATATTCTATTTTATTATAGCTATTTTTTGCCTCGTAATCTAAAACTGCTCTACTTTCACTTTCTGAAGTTTGTGTTAACTTTGGATTTTTATGGCTAGTTAAACTATTAACTCGATTTGTAAGTATTTTTGAGACAAAAGAGGAGCTTTAAATAAATTTAAATCGGTAATATGATGAAATATATTTGATAAGTCGATGAATGTGGAAATCTTTAAAAAATTTTACGAATTGTACAAAAGTATATTTCTTGAACGAACAATAATCACAATCACTGTGTTAATAAATGACAGCTCACACTCGCCCGCTCCATAAATATCATAAAAATATATGATGTGTTATATTCAGGTGCTAAGGCTGTCGTACTAAAAAGCAATTGAATGTTTCCTTTTCAAATGAAATAACAAATGTTTGCCATAGCTCCTAGGCCGCGTCTCGTCACAAAATTGTTGTAGAGTAGTATTAATATCAACTAAAGTGACAGGAACAGGAACTAAGCAATACAATGGAATAAATGGTTGTATCAATACATTAATGGTTGTTTGTAAAGGGAGAGGGTCAAAGTTTTTTCGGGCGTGGCTACCATAGAAATGCTCTGTCAAACCTTGGGCTTCAATATTTCGTTCACAAGATGAGTTCTCATTAGGAAATGACTCGTGGCGCTTTAATGACTCACTTATTGAATCAAATTAATTGGGTGCAATTTCCTCTGATATTTGCTAGTTTACAAGCGTATATCACTAACAAACGTCATTTTTTAAGTATCATCATATCCCTATTCACAGGATTCAAAAATATCACGTGATTACCACCAGAATTCACCATATAACTACACCAACACTAATATACACATTGATTTTAAAGGAGACGACTTTTATTTTTTTATTTAAAACCGCGTCTTACCACCCGTTTGTGTTATACGTTTTAGTATTAATTAAACTAATGGATTAGGAATAGGGAAGGTTGAATTTAGAAGAAGTGAACCTGCATTTGAGTGTAGGGAGAGTGGAAAACTATTTAGGGAAAAGCACCCCCAATTCACACGACCAAGATTCGAACTTCGATTTCCCCATCCTCGGAAGTCAAGTTCAACACGAAACAAGTACGTTAACCAACCACGCCACGGAGGTTGGTCAAAAGAAACAACTATAAGTACTTCTTTACTGGGGGTCTGGGGCTCAATCCTCAGTCCCAGAACATATTTATCTGATTACCAAACCCTTCCTTCTCCTCTGACAAGACGTGTATTAATCATAGCTTGTGAATGTATGGAATGCCAGGCCTCCACCGTGGTTCGAATTCCCTGTTAAGCTGTAGGTCCTCCTTTCATTTCACAAACACCCTAAATTGCACATTATCGTAAGTGCTTATAGCCAGAACGGGTAGTAAGATTCGGTGCTAATAATAATAATAATAATAATAATAATAGGTACTGTTTTGATAAGGCCTATAATACACACTCAATCACGTATTTATATAAAAAAATTGATAATCGTAGTTTTATATTATATAAATGATTAGTCTTTGCTCCGGATTTCGCTCCTGTTATTGCCAATTTTAAAACCAATTTAATTAAAACAATCACGCATCTAATCCCCGAGTTTCTATTTCCCGTACAGAGAAGAAATCGCGCAACGTATTTGCTAGAAACTACCATGATGACAAATTTGAAGTGGTTAATAGATGTATCTTCAGAATCAAAATATGCAATGTAGTCTAATTGTTTATGTTTTAAGATAAGACAAGCGGATTATTTGTATTAAACGGAGGGCTATAAAGTAACAAAATTTAAGGCAAGGTCTTTTTGTAAACTAAAGTACTGGTTTTATTATTAATATACAGCGTTAAAGACAAGATTTTTAGAAGTTTCATGGCTCATCTTTTTACATATGTTTGACATATTTGGCTTTCATTTTTGTAAAGTCTTTGATTGAAAAACCTTCAGGGAAATATGATGTAATGCATCAAAAGGTATTGTCAACTCATTATTATATATTTAATAAAATACTTATTTTTCTTTTATAAATGAATATGATATTATGGTACCACCATAATAAATAATAATAAATACATATTTGCTAGCAATTCTATTTTTCGAACTCTCAATTAAATAGGTGATTTTGGCACTGTGTTTTACTATATACTAGGGTTATACGCTTATGTACTATTACACTTATGGTTTGTGAGATTAAGAATATTATATTTATAGGAAGTGTAACCACATTTTCGTGAAAGATGAGTGGAAAACCATTTTGGAAAACCACTTTCAATACACCCAACTGAGATTATAGCCTCAATCTCAACATGTTTGGCAGTCAAGTATACTGCAAGAGTAGCAATTATATTTATATGAGCTATACATAGAATTTTTATGATTTAATATACCCATTTTCTCATATTCATATTATAAACACTTAATTCATTAAAAAATAGTTTCTCGTTGATCAGGAAATAACGAGACAAATTTTCAAATAAATATTCTTTAATTTAAAGACTTCTCTTTTATCTGAAATATCTTCCAATTTTTATTCATAAACTTATATGTTAATAAAGTCCAGATAGATACTTAGTAAACAAAGCGTTGAATACATTAAAAATATATTTAAAATTGATTATTTTTATTAATACCGGGTTTATATATAACTATACTAGACTATATTTAGAGTTTAATATTTCCTTTATATGCACCCAAAAAAACTGAAATACATACATTTGCTATAAAGCACTACAATACACTAGTTTTTTGGTTAGTAATTTGTTTAAGGATAGTTTACTAATGACTTATTTCTACAAAATTTGGATCAATTAAAAAAATTCTTTAACTATTTGTTTCAAAATAATTATTATAATATGATTTGACGTTATTTATAACATAGGAAATTGTTATTTGGGATAAAAATTCACTTAATATTAATTGTATGTTAAATGTTTTTCCAAAAATTTGAGATATTTTATTTGTTATTTCTATTTGTTTCAAAATAAGTATTATAATATAGTTTGACGTTATTTATAACATTGTAAATTGTTATTTGGGATAAAAATTCACTTAAGGTTAATTACTTGTTAACTGATTTTTTAAAATTTTGAGATATTTTAAAAGTTGCTCAAATGATTCGGCTAAATGTAGTAGCCTACCAGGTAAATTAATCAAAATATTAAAAATTATATCTTTGTATTTCATTTAAATATTTATCAAATAGTAGACTATTTTACTATTGACTGATTTTTGAAAACTTTCATTTCTACCTTCTTACTAAAAAAAAAGATTGTAACCTTGAACATTCTTTAGCCTTGATATTATGATAAATCTTTTTTTCCTAAATAAGATTGAATTTTACTATTTATCTTTCTGGAAGTCTGTCATGGCATAGGTCCAAGAAATTTTGATGGATTTTATTCAAGCTTAATATTTTGATTTTATAGCACTATACAACATAATAACTTTTTGATTGTTACCGTATGCCACAAATTAAGAGTGGTTCACTGATGACTGATTTTTTTTAAATTTGAGTTTAAAAAAAAAATATCTCTATGGTTTTTTCATAATTGTTATCGGGCTATTGTTATACATTGTAAAAATTCTATGATAAGTTCTTATAAGGGCATTCCATTTAAAACATATTATAGAACATATTTTTAGAATGACCTTGATGATTTGAATTAGATGTGGTTTCCTGGTAATATTATTTCATGATAAATAAGAATTAATTTTAATTTTTACAAATTACAAATAGTTTTACGATTTCAATAATAACTTATTATTCATCTAAAATATTTGGACAATTTTGTTTAATATATATATATAGTCTGTTTATTTTGATAACACAATATTATTTTTTCGTTTTTATAAGTGAAAATTACTCAAAGGTTACTAAATAAAGCATGTTTTTAAAGCTTTCTTCAAAGTTATTATACTCATTGTGAGAAAGTATGTGCGATCGTGTTGTACTACTACGGATTAATCGCGCCTCTATTTGGGCGTCAATCGTAGTACTATGTGTGATAAATCACCCCGCTTTTGGCGTCGATTGAACACTGCGGATTAATTCCCTGATATAATGCTATGGTGATGTACAGGTTGTCTAAAGCTCCGTGATCGAGCGCTTATCATTACTGTGCGGAAAAGATACCGTTTAATCAGCTGTTTATAGCTCCGTGATCGAGCACTAATTAAATCGGTATATTAATATAATTGAATAAAGATAACTGTTGATGGCTGTTATTTCACACATGGTTTATTTAAATTACACCAGTAAATTACTTGTACATATTTCAATTAAATGTTTTATATCACTGCACACTTGTGATATTGATGTGATTTATATTATACATCGTAGACTGACTTGTGCGTGAGCGTGATCTCGGTGTAGATGTTTGGATCCCGGAGATGCCTTAAACATACGCACAATGGTTTATATATAACATACCCCTTGCCTATCTCTCCCCTTTTCAAGAGTGTAAAATCCAACTAATAGAAAGAGTTCTGGTGACGGGTTTTGTGAAGGCTAGCTTCTTATTGGTATAGAGAAATGGCGTCTTCTGCCAAATACTCTGAAGTTGTTCCTTTTAACAAGAATTGGCGCAGTTATTCTTTTAACAAGAAAGATGGTATAAAAAATATATTTTAGGGGTGAAATCATTTTCACATTGTTTCTGAGAAGCGCCTGTTTCTTCATGGATGAATCTTAAAAGGATACTCTACATATATTACTTTAAAGAAAAGTTACATTCATCCATGACTTTTTACATAATTTAGAGTTAATCCAAATCAATATCATCTATGTAGATATTATGAATCAATTATAAATCTAAAATGGTTTTAAGGCAGTATCTGTGATTTACGTTTGGAAATGATATATCGTAGATACCACGTCCACCGGAGTCTCGGGTGTCCTTTTGATACTTCCGTTAGTACAGTTAAATGTGTATCTTACAAGAACGTGAATAAAGTGGAGAAAGGCAAAGGCTTGTATAATTAATTGTAGAAAACTATACTGAAACTTAGATGATGCTAGTTGTCCTTTAGTTTCATTTTACAAATGGAAACAAAAAGCCCAACCCGTAGTCACTGGTGACTGTAGGTAGTATCAATGATTGATCATTTCTATCTCGAGGATTTCCACACGTCCATCAGACTCCGACTTAAACCATGAGTAAAGAATGATCCTGAGCAACGGTTGTTTCCTGGACGGCTAACTGGTGTGCCATGCTAAAGGTACAGAGTTCACTTCCCGGGTACACGTGTAACTTTTCAAATAGATGCATTTTATAAGAAAATATAACATTATTAAAGTAGCTAGTTCATGAGATAAAATAAGCACTGGAATGCCTCTCAATTTTGTACACCCTTTAGTACAAGTAGATTACACGTTGAACGCACTAGGTAACACTGCAAATTGCATTACTTCCTGCTAGCATTGATCATATCTTGAATAATAACTTCGAGGCTTGCTGACTTGTTCTCTTTTCGGTCGCATTCTAACACCTTCACTATCTCGGCCTTTCAATTTCTTGAAAATCTACCACCAGACATGTCGGCTTTATGTTTATTACACTTCTAGTATTTTGTTTAAAGTTTGGCAGCCACACAACTTAGCAGGTACAATTAAATAAGAAGAGGGTAAACTAATAAAACATCTCAAATTTGGTTAATATTTAAGGGAGGTATAAAGCTACAAAGCCAAACATATATATTTAAATACAAATTGATCGTAGTTATACTCAGCATATAAGAATAAGCCTGAGTAAATATAAAATTAATAATCTCTTTAATATGAATAATCTGTTTGTTTAAATATTAAAATAGGTGCATATTTATTTTTCTTTGAAATCACTGTTTTTAAATTTCCACTAATTGAAAGTTGTTTTATTGAAGATCAAAGCAATCAAATATCATGTTTTATCCATTTTGTATCGTTTATTGTGTAAAATATAGAACCTGCTGCCATCTTTAATATTTAAAATATGAAATAGGCCATAATTTTTATTTGTATTCATGTAATTTTACATTTAACTTTTAAATCAAACTATGCAAATAACATTTCAAATTATTATATGTAAGGGCTAACAAAGATGTTTAAAATTGATAACGGATAAAGAGGATACCAATTAAGTAATAGTTAATTAAAATATATTATTCTTTAATAGAATATTTCATTAGTGATGTAAAACTAAAGTATACATTTTCACAATATTAATTTCTAAATAATGTGTTCATTTTTGCATGTAAATTCACAAATATATTTTTTTAAATTTTAATATTTATGGGGTTGGTTATAATTATGCAATAGCTAGGAAGTATTTAGCTATAATTTTCATAGCTAATCTTAGATGTACATTCATTATTAACTAATGAAAACAAAATAACTTTCATAAATGGCATAGCTTAGTAACATAATTCTATTATTGCTTTATTTTTCGGGCTTTATCTTAACTGCCAGTTTTGAGTCTCACTCGACAACCAGAAACAAAACTTCTTCTCTTCAGTGTTTTTTTGTGTTTGCTCGTTTCCTTAGTTAAAACACCTCGCAAAGTCTACAACAGTTGCGTCTGAAACTACAAGAGTAGAAGTCAACTTGCTGTGATGTAATTAGTGTTCTTCTCCTAATTTGAGTCTCGTTCAGTTTGAAGTATCGACTGACTGACTCTCCTCGTTACAAAGCTGCTCTGCCTGCTAGAGAAGGCTAATGGTTTGTCATGCAAGATATGGACAAACTTTGGGCGTTAATCAACGTCACCATGACTTCGAGACTATCACTGTTATAAATTGACGCTTTTAATTAAAGAAATGGATTGTGTAAGCTATATAAAAAAATTCTGAACTTTGTAATACAAAAACATATTTCTTTTAGTAGAAAAGTTGAAAGCGATTATAAACAAAATAAATCCAGATACAAATATTCATATCTATAATACTCTTTTCAGTGAGGCGAAAGATATTTATTTGTGTTTTTTTAAAAAGTAATATGAGGATTTATGGGAATATCCATGCGCATGGGGAAAAACCGAGAGCTATGAATGTAAATAGGTACAGGGAGTAATTTGGATCATGATAGCAGAGATTTAGGCCTAAACTAAAAAAATAAATAAGTTTTGGAATTTTTGCTTGGTTTAGTTTTAGCTTTAAGCCGGAATTACATTTATTTTAAACCTGTTTGTCGATATTAATTGAATTCTCTCTTGGATTACAATCATTTATTGTCTACCTGTCATCATTACATACATCCCGAATTGTATAAATATATATATTATATATGCTATATTATAGGCCTATATAAACATATAAACATATATTAAACATATTAATATGTGTGTATATATATATATACACTATAAATATAAGTATTTATATTAGATATAATATGAATATTTATATATATAATATATATACATATATATATATATACATATATATATATATATATATAAATAAATGTAAAAACGAATATTATTTTGTAAATAAGTTTACTTAAATGTATAAAATAGGCAGACTTATAAATATATTTTGTGTGAGTTTATTTATATTCAGTCCAATATTACGAGATAAGTATAATTTGGTATTCATTAGGAAAGGCTTGATTACCGTTATTATTAAGTATAAAAACTGAACTAGCTTGAGATGTGATAAGGATTAAAGTAATTTATTATTAAATATACAAAAATTTCAACAAAAATCTAACTTAATTACCACTTCAGGGTTTGAACCCTGAACCTCACTTATCGCAAATGTGTTTATACATTCTATAAACCCCAAACACTTCCATCCCTACCCCAGTCTAAATATGCTTATAGCCGGAACTCTTAACGTGACACAACCCACGGTGGGGCGAGGGGTAGGGTGGGCCTCTATGCAGGTTCACCGAATACGTAAAACCACGGTCAGAGAATGGTCTCGAATGTTGCAGAACTTGACCAATTAGTGCGGGAATGTCATTAATTACAAGTTAGCATCAATTAAAGCTTGTTCCACGTAGTGTTCCCAGAACAAGTCCACGCTATATAGCTAATTATAAATCATCGTTAGCTTTGCAGCAGCCCCGGGATGATTTGTGCCATTTACCGAGTTAGGGACCTGGCCGAGTGTTAGAATCATCTGACCAGATTACCTCGAGGTAAAATATAGATCCATTGGTTCAACATATTCACAATCCTGTATTTCTGAGAAATAATCCTAACATATTTCAAACTTTTTTTTTTTTACTAATACCTTTCACGATCTAATTTAGTTTACTTTAACGCTTATGTATGGCTTTAATTTGAAATACGGAAAGTATACAATATATTATATAAATGGCTCAAATGTTTATAGACATGAATGCACATAACTATGTACTGAAACTAGTAATTTCTTGTTTATTTTTAGTTAATTCCGTCATCGTCCCTTAGCTATAATAGATGCCACATCTACGGTGGTAGTGTCCAACCAATAAGAGTGAAGATAATGCGTCAAAGGGCTTGTTTCTTGATAGAAAATTCTCGCTAGGAAATTTGGAATAGTGGGAAATATCAATGTTGATACCTGAAATGGGATGTTATTGTTAGGTTAACAGTTGCTTCTGTTGCGTTGATAGGAATAACAAAATACCGCTATGAATAAACCTTATCTTTGTATACATCTATGTTTCTCTTTAAAATATAAAGTTATCTATTTTTCAGTAACGGACATTGTCTGCGGTGGGTGGTAGCATTCCCAAATAAACATTTATATTTTAGTTCATTATGATAGTACAGTAATATTGCAAATCTGTCTATCAGCATGAAATGTGGTGCACAAAATTGTTGAGACACAAGCTGTGACCAAAATATTTCATCCACTATCTTGAAAAACTTGTGGCCTGAAATAAGTTTTCCTCTAATAATCAAGCAAATTAAGAAAGTTTCACAAATGTTGTTGAACCAAAAATGTTTGGAGTAAATGGACAATCTTTGTTTCTAAACACTTTCTGTGATATAAAAATGAGTGCAGCCATCTTGATTTAAATGATGGAACAGTTTTTGGTTTTATTAAAAAAAGTTGAAACTACTAGTGTTTTGCAAAAAATACTCACAACTTAAACCAAATTTCAAACAAGAATGTCACATTGTTTTTTTAATATAATTTTCCTAATGATATCCCTATCATTTTGATTTCCTCAGCATCTTTACCATGCATTTAGTTGCCCCACGTTCTTAGTGGGAGATCAATTTACGTTAGCCTTCCAAGCATGGAAATAAGACTCGATGTCTTCTAGGCCGAACCCACACCAAGCCATACCATGTCAACATTACGTTAAATGAATCGTAATGTTTTCCATTATAATATACAAAAGAACAGTTACGTTACATTACGTTAATCATTAGGTAGTAAATAAAAATATTTGGACATTATTGAATGCAAAATTAATCATTTTAAAGAACTACTTTTTAAAAATCTATATTTACACGTTATATTAATGCCACATATGAGGGAAGAATTGATATAAAACATTATTATTATTAGCACCGCGTCTTACTACCCGGTCGGGCTATACGCACTTACGCTAATGTGCAATGGTAGGGTGATTGTGAGATGAAATGGAGGACCTACAATTTAACGTGGGATCCGAGCCACGGTGGAGGCCTGGCATTCCTCACATTCACAAGATGTCTTGTCAGAGGTGAAGGAAGGGTTTGGCAATCAGATAAATCTTTGCTGGGACCGAGGATTGAACCCTGGACGCCAGCATAGAAGTCTGACACCTTACCCCTAGACTACCAGGTCACCCGATATAAAACATATATTATTTTCTACTGGCATTGATATGATAAATCATTGGTTCTGAGTTTGATTCTAATATCAATGTGTCATTTTTCAATTAACGAATATTATTCATGAACTTTGGGCGAGAAGGTGTCAATACTTAGTAATTATTTTTAAATTTATTATTCAATACAAACACTTCTACTTTCAAACAAGCCATTTAAACAATAGTATATATTTAAATAATATATAATTTATCTCAAGATGTATAATATGGGATTGAAAAAATATTGGTATCCATGATTGGATCAAATTGAGAGATAATGGGTAGTATACTCACTAAAAGTTGTAACATTGTTTAGTTTTATGTTTCTAAGGATAACTATAATTTACAAAAGTAACACATTTTAGAGGTACGTGTATCTGCAATAAATATTAAATTAATACAATGTAATGTATAATATCTTTATAATTCCATAAACACTGCATATAAGGCCTTGTATTTATTGTTAAAATCAGAACATGCCTGCAACATGCACCATTGCATGCCTCAAAATTATCCTATTTCTAACAAGTTTAAAAACTCATGTTTGCATTCAGTTGCTTTGGAAAAGTTTCATCATTGGCGTGCAAATTGTTCTGTGAAACAGGGATAAAAATATCCGTGGTAGGTTTTAAGATAACCTAGAAATTAGTCTAGATTTTTAATGAATAGTACTTGAGTCGATGTTATTCTTCAAAATATTTTGTGGCTAGTATTTTTAGAAGTAATAATAATTACTATCAGGAGTAGGAACTAATTTTTCTTGGAATAACTAATTACATACGCACATTTGACGTCACTAACTAACATTCATTTATCCTTCCGCTTTTCAAACTTTCTATGGCTTAATTATTTCGCTTTTTACATATTTTTATTAAAACTGTAGGCAGGAAGTTGAAAGAGGTTTTCTGGTTTTTATTCATCTGAACGCTGTATACTGGCGCTACTTAAAACTGACAGTTAAAACTCATTTTAGGTTGTGTAGACATACAGAAAAGAGAGAGAGGAAAGGAGATAAAGTCGAAATTTAGAGTTTCACATAGCTTCTATTTCATGTATGGAATTTGTTTTCCCCCTCGAGAGGTAAAGTTTAATTATTTCTGCAGCGAAAGTAAATTGTGGGACACCAGCTGCGCTAGAAGTCAGGTTTCTCTTCAAACCACATCCCAAGCTATTATCGAACACTCCAGATTATTCTATGTTCAGACCAAAATTAGTATCAAGTTAGTAATGTTTTTATTAAAAGTTGAGAGACCATATACACTCCCTTGATATAAATGGTGTTTATTTGCGAATAAAAAATTTATTATAAAATTTTACTTTTATTTTTATTTCTCGCTCTAAAACAAAATAAGACAATTCACGGATCAGTTTATAAATATATACAAAATAATATTGTAATTTTACTTAAAGTATTAATATTGTAAAGCTGTGTCAAAACACAAGCCACGGACTAGCTTAACCGAGTATAGTAATCTTCAAAAACACTAAGGTTATATCATACACTGTCATATTCTGTTCGTTTGGGCTTAAAATATCGTTAAATGAGAGCTTCTTTTGAAGTTACAAAGTCAGCGCTAACGTTTATGTAAAAGTTATCACCAAGTTACCTTCTGGTTAGTAAACATAAACTCTTACACCATAGCTCAATTTTGTAGCGTGTCTATCTACTTAGCTAACAGTATTGAGATCGATTCCTGGCATGGCCGAAAAAGTATAATTGTTGAAATATGGGTTTACCCCTCCATAAACATGAATTAACGGTCGGGGGCTGGATTTTATGTCTGTTGAAGATTTAAGTTAGTCTATAAGTCGCGTGCTGATATAATCAGTCGGTTTATAAAGTGTATGTTAAATATATGAAATAAATTAAAATAAAATAAACATAATATCCACATTAACGTTATAACATTCTGAAATATTGCTTACAAAGCCATTTAGTTAAAGTGGGGCTGTATGTTCTTATTTTGAGTACAATAAATGATAATTTATATGAAGATGAGGACATTGATGAGTTTTTTTCTTTTAATTCTCTCGATATTAAAGAGATACTAGAATGTTTATGATTAGGAAAAATTTGTTTTTACTTTTTCAGTAAAGCAATCATATTTTACTATATAAATCGATCCAACTAAGTAATTAAACAATTTAATAAGTTGTTTATGTAACACATATGTAAGGTTTGTTCTCAATAGTTTATTCAATAATTTTCTATTGATTTAATGAGAAACTTTTTATACTTTATTTGAATTAATCTATCCTATTATATATTTTCTATGGGTATTTTTGGAGAAAATAAGAAATTTAATATGGGTAGATACAAAAAAAGGTAGATAAAATAAAGGTAAATATAATATAAAATAGGTATGGTAAGTAAAATCAATACACAAAAAGACACTGCAATAAAATTGTTTACAAATATTGTTTTTTAATATTATTTTGGTCAACATCAGTTATATCACTGGCCAGGTGTTGGTGTAAATTAAATTGTTATTTTACTTCATCGGTATTACTTGTTAAATAAATAGCTCTAAGCTGTTACTGTTGAAATTCTATTGAAACTGTGCTTCAGTTTAATTTTTTACCGAAATGATACATGTATCCAGTCAAGTGTTCTGTCCGTATCCAGGGAAATATTTGCATTATCACGTTTCCCCTCGTTTTACCCCTTTGTTCTCTCTTTGTTTGCAAAGCGAGGTCTTTATGTGCGCCGTTGTCAAACAATGACAACAAACTAAAAGCTTGTACAAAAAGAAAGTCCCACTTTGTTTTTAATAATATTGTTTTTATAATAAATAAATGCAAATATTTACCATAAATTTATTCTATTTAATATTTTCATTGGTAGATTTTCCAATGTAGTCTCTAGTTATTTTTTATTCTTTTAGCATGTATAATGTATTATTTTAATTAAATAATAACACCTGGACACGAGAATCAGGGTCATTCTGCTCTCATATTTTAAGGCAGAGTCTGTGATGAACTTGCGGAAATCGTCAACTACAAATGTGTGATTTATTAATACCACTAGCTATCAGATAACGCAGCCACCATTCACTTGCTGGTTGGATTTTTGCTGTAAAATGTACAATTATAATTGGCAAGGTACAATTACTGAAAAGCTCAGTGGGTAGAGTATTGGTGTGGTAAGACAAAGGTCCTGAATTCAATTCGTGTGTCCAGGTGCTGGTTTTTCAATTTAAATAATATGATATTTAACTGCGGCTATAACCATACTTAACAAATACAGGCTGATCCAAAAGTCATATAACCCTGTTTTTCCAAGGATATTTCTCGCAGAAGAACAAAGAAAATTAACATGATGTTTATATTTATGGCAACACTGGGATGTTGTCTGGGTGTAGTGCAGACCGTGTTACCTTGAGACGTACAATAGGTATAGCCAGTTGAGTTCCAACATTTTAAAGTGTATTATGAATTTTTCACAAGAAGAGAAAGAATTCACTTTGGAACATTATTTTAAGGCCAACTCGTACATGGAAAGCCAACAATAATTGTGTGTAGTTTTCCAGAATCACGCGTGCTGAATAAATCAAAAATATGCCGAATTGATGGCACAAAATATAAGTTTTTTCTTAGGGTTTCGTGACTTTTGATCACTCTGTATAATAACTTTGCTTTTAGTTCAACATGTATCAAAAATGAGAATCATAATCTAAAACTGGAAGACTAACAATTTTTCTAGCGTTACGTCTAACTACTCGTTTACGTCATACTACAATCTACTAACAGCTCTAATAGATTGGAGATGAAAAAGGTTTAATATATCTGAAACGCACTAGCATTTTAGTGAAGGGGGAGTGAGATACCACTTAGAAAAAAAACACTCTCAGTGCCCCCAACCGCGATCGAGCCCTGGTCTCGTCTTCGGTAGTCTAGTCCAACACGATATTACCACGTTAATCCACATGGCCGCCGAAGCGGTTAGTAAATATAAAACTTATTTCTAATAGAGTAAACCCCGACAAACATAATACATTATTTTAAGTAATGCATGGTAAATATCCACAATATCTTAAATTGTAACAAATAATATAATATAGATATAAAGATTTTCCGAAACAATTGTAATGATACAACAGATTTAGGTAGTTGTTTAATCTGCCAAAATTCACGACAAGTACGAGATTAAAAACCATATTAAAAACGCAATATTGATCTTCATAAGGTTCACTTATTTCTGTGTGTTGTATTTCTTTACTGCCCTCATTAACATAGTCCCCTTTCTACCTTTCGACTACATGCTCCAGATAACTTAATGCTTAGGATCATATTATGTTCAAAATCAAGCTATCTATAGCTCTGTTTCATACCTAGTTGATTCTCTGACTGAAACCAGTCTCATATATTTCTAATAATTACCTATCTACGGTGTCAACCTGTGGGTGCGCTACTAGTTCAGAGTAGTGGCCCATGGGGTATAGTTTATTTGGTCCGGCCCCTTCAGGCACCGTTTGTATTGGTTACTGTCTAACTGTTTGCACTAGATATGCACTAGATATGCACTAGATATAGTGTATCCAGACATGGGTCAAATGTTAAATATTATATTCAATGACCAGGCAGTACTAATGAGGAATAGACCGGCCACAGTATCTTCACAGCTTGGATTCCTTATATACCGACATTAATTATTTGTAAACCTATAGTTCCTCTTCTAGGAGCTTATTCTTTATATCTCGTCATTCACTATGGGGTTAACTCATGCTAGCTAGCTCATTTAGCTACTAACGTAATAATTCTTTAAACTAAGACTTCTATAATTTAGTATTGTCAACTATAATTCATGAATATGCCTTTTAGGTCTAAGTCTATTGGTCGCTAGGCTGAATAGATGTTACGTATTGTAGCTTAACCTTAAATTAATATTGGCTTCTTATTCAAATTTCCGTTGTGTTGAGGAAGACGCATCTTCGTAGTGGAATGTGTGTTGCTTCTAATTTAACGAGTTACTCCCATTCGTAATATAGACTCCACCATATTTGTGTTGATTGCAGGTATACCTAGATATTTGACTCCAGATGTTCCCTATTGGGATAACTATGTCAAAAGTAACTGATCTAAATTATCTTAATAAACAAAGGATTGTCTTGTAAGATCTAGTTAAACCATATGTAATACTTTCAGCTAGTTTCTAATTAAAGAATCTCATTTGTCAAAAGCGCAACAAATTGAACTAATTATTTTAAAATAATATTTTATTTATTTTGGTCAAACATTTATCTGAAGCGTGAGTTTGTCAGGAGAAACAGACAATCTAAGTCAAAGTGGTTGAAATGAGATAGCTAAGAAATGTATGTAGAAAAACTCGTATGGACGGAGTCAGTAATGAATGGGTGCTAAAGGAGTTTGGTTAGAGAGGGAGTCCAATATGTAAATAGGGAAGAAGTGTGTTACTTTGGTTTGATTATGTTGAGAGGATGAGTATGGATCACGTGACTAATCAAATATATGAAGGTAGTGTGTGTGGATAAAAAGGAAATGGTGATCCACGTGAGACTTGGATAAATTTTGTAGATGAGTCTGTGAAAAAGAAAAAACTTTAATAGATTTAAGAATAATAGAGTTTGTTTGACTCGGTGCCTGGATGTTGTTAAAGCAAAGGATATGGAAGTGTGTAAAAAGTTAGTGAGGAAGGCCTAAGTACAGATTTTGTTGTTTTCTGAGCAAAATGCATAGTTTATTTCCTATCCCGTAGGAGATTGGCGTTATTAAGTATGTATGTATATATGTATGTAACCATTCTTATTTTATATATAAAAACTTAATAAATAATTTCCTTAATTTTCTCTCTCTTACGCACGCACACAAACACACATACACACCTTAAAATGAACCAATTATAATGTTCAAAGCAACACTAGATAATTGTTATCTTGTATTGCTCTGAATATATTTTAATAATGAATGACCAAGGAGGTGAGAAGTTTTGGTATTTTCTTTAGAACAATAATAATAGTATTATAATGTTTTTTAAACTTTGTTTTGAAAATTACAAACTATGATGCCTTATGTTCTAACAACATTTTTATTGTAGAAAAAGAGATCATCTTTACCAAAAATCCGCCCAAGACTTCCCCAACTTAAAATGCTACAATGTATCTCTACTTCGTTTTATAAAGCGTGACTATTTATTGTATTGAGAAAATAGTTACAATCCTTGAATATATGTTATGATACAATCATAAAAAAAAATGTATCTAATAGTATATTAAATATTGGAAAAAACAAAATGAACAATAGGCTATTTATAAACTGTCCTTAAATGCAAAGATGCAAATATATTCATATTTGAGATAAAAACACTTCTCAAAACCAAAGGCAATATTTTTAAGATATAAATTTTCTTATACTTTGCATAACTAAGTTACGCTTAAATTAATTTATTTTGAAAAACCAAATCAAAATATTTACTGTCGTGAAAAATAGTCTCCAAATATTAATTTTAGACAAAACCGGTATAATTATTTATAATATCTATTCATATTTCTTTAGTAAATTGCAATTAAATTCTTTTTAAAGAAAAACTAATATATTTTTTTTAAACATAATGTAAAAATAAAACATACAATCAATTTGAGACAAATAGTTTGGGACCTTTCTGAAAATCTGATTTTTTAAATATAAATCAGTAATCATCAAATCACACTTAAATAAATTCTACGTTAAAAACAAGAATACAATTTGATTTTTCATTTAAAACCATCTTTATATATAAATTTTAAACATAATTCATTAGAGTGGTTTTATAAATATTCTGAATTTTCAAACATCATCCATCTTAAATCACCACTAAGCGAATCTCTACCCAAAACACATAGATACAGTGTTATTTTTCAGGTAAAATAAATACCCCCTAGATATCCAGTTAAAGAAAAACCTTAGAGCCATTTATGAAAAATCTGCAACTCAAAAAAATCACTCTTCACTATACTAGGTTATAAAAATTACTGAGATATCTCCCTTTAACATAGAAATATCAATTTTGAACAAATTAATATATATGTATCAGATATGTTGCCAAGGACAGACATACAGAATTGTGAAAGCCAATTTTTTCTTCGGACAAACATGAAACGTAAATATTCCACATAATAAACTCGAAGCAGAAAATATTGACAATTACAACTTTTTGAAAAGGTAAAAGTGTTGTATACAATATTTCTACACCTTATTTGCTTGGTAGATACAGTGGGATAACCATTCTTACATGTGTTCCCATTCCATCCACTCCCTAAGATTTCGGTGAAACCATCAACAACGTCTCAATATCAACATAAATAAACTAACGACAATCATAATCCATTAGCTAACTCGTCTCTCCCCTCTTCAACCATCCATCTGCTGTCTTGCATGAATAGCACAATCTTTTTATAACAGCTATTTTTTTCTTAGCATTATCTTACATTCATAGTGGGATATTTGTTTACTTCCTTACATCCTGCCTAAGTAAGTCTACTTTTATATTTAGTATTCCTTTATTTATTTTTATATTTTTCCAAACATTTTGCTTATTTGCTTATTAAAATTCTTCCCTTTTTAATTATAATTACTACCTGAAAATTTGGCAAACATAACTTTAAGCCAAAGGCACGTAATTCGCTGCTCGATTTTGATAGCGGCATAACACGCAAAATGTAAACTTTACAGATGAAACATTTTAAAATTTATATTTTACTAATAGCTGAATAATGATCATATAATTTGTTTTAATTGATTCTACTTTTGCATATATCCGGGATAAGGATAACAGATCATATATTCGCCAAGAAAATTAACATTATTTCAAATGAACCGGAATAAACCCTTTTCTTTACACCCCATTAAGAGTTATGCCTTTGTTAAATGAAATATAACTCTGATTTTTCCCCTTTGTAACCCATGTTGGAATAAAATAAAACATACAATTTATTTGTATCAAAATATTCTTTGATACAGAAAGTAATAGACAGTCACATATATTATTATATTATTTTATAATGATTGATCTAAATTGAAAGAATAAATAATTTTACTATCTTTACCAAATATTTGATTGGGTTTAATACTATTCTATTTTCCAAATATTGACACCTCAATTAGTCGTAATTACCTGTATTTTCCTTTTAAATAACAGCTTTCCATTCATAGTTAGCCTGCTCATAATCATAATCGTTTCCTGTTGTTGTTGTTTTAGCAAGTGTCAATATTAATCGAGTACAGGCGTGATCAATTTTCCCTTCGTCTGGAAAATCAAGTTGTACGGATTATAATAGGGCTCACAATAAATGTCAAGACTAAAATGTTACATATTTTAAAAAACACTGGCATGGCTCAAAATAAACTCTAATAAAACACCGACATAACTCAAAATAAATTTTAAAATACCGGCATAACTCAACAGAAATCGTAAAAATATCACATTCTTGTATAATCAAGATAGATATAACTCAAAAGAACAAAGTATTTACTATAAATTAAGTAAGTGATTGGTATTCGACTTACCTAAAATACAGGCACAAAATAAAATGAACCAACATAAAAGAATTAGCTTTATCACAAACATTGACTCAACGCTATATAAGCCACTGTTAAAGAAAACAGTATAACCTTGCATATACAACGTCTGTAAGTAACTGAAAATGAGTCAGTGTTGTTTAATTGAAACAACATGGCTAACTTTACAACGACACAACTGCTCTCTGGTGCGAGACTAATGAAGTTGGAAATGTACAGATTTACTTGATACAAATACCGTACTTTTGGAGTTTGCTTAGCAATAAACGTAAAATGGATTTTTTTTTTCGAGTTATGCCATTATCAAAGTCAAGCAGCAGTATTAGCTTTATAAAACCTTCTCTTTGTTAAAGAAAAACATTCTGAAGGTATAATGTTTTTATTAATGTTAATTAAATAATGTATTTTGAATTTATCCATCTGTCTTTAAATTTTTACAATAAAATAACTTCATATACATAATGTATTTAAGATTTTTCCACATATTTTGAGGTGGACTCTGTTAAAAAACATTGATATCTGGAATAAAACGATCCAATTGTTTTTCAGTGGAATATAAAAAAATTCAAAATACAATTTGAAAACACATTAGTTAATAATATAAAAAGTTATTAAATAGTTCCTAAACATAATATTACATAATTTATAGCGATCAACATGCCAAATGCCATTAAGTTAAACTAAATAATATAAAATTAAAATAAATATAATGAAAAATAATATATATATATATATATATATATATATCCGGGAATCTAATTTTATGAGCTGTGTTGCATATCATACTATTTAAATATCCTTAATTGTCTCCATATTGACCAATATTAATAAAAATAAAACCTATGTGGCCATATACATTTTGTTTACCCTTATTGATGTGATTGCTAAAAGGTTCAAAACTACATATATATATTGGGCACTGTGCTCTACGTATGTTAAACATGTCTCATTGGCTTAAGACCCTTGGCCCTGTCGAATGCAAGTCTAAGGCCTATTTTATGGGATGGTGGGCGGGAGGGTGAAAGGCATGGCGTGGCTTCACAAACGATCAAAGTATTCTTCCGGGCCAACAAGAACATATGGATCACGGAAACCGTAGATGGCGCTAACTACCGGACAGTTCTTGAAACAAAATCATACGTTTGGAAGTATCAGTTTTCTCGAAAATGAGTGAAATGTTTATGCTAATATTTTCAACATCTCCTCTAAGATCATGTATAATGTTTATTAATTGTTAGATTTTCTTATTGTTACACCCTATCTCTGTTTTTTACCACGTAGCAATAGGCCCCTAACGAAAACACTACAAGGATAAGAGGGAGTAAGCTAACATAATGATATTAAAGAGAAAACAGCATCAGCAAGAGTTAAATGTAAAGAGTAATTTAATTCATTCAAAAATAACAAACCGTAATTTTAGTGGCCTTAATCTCTTAATTTATCTAGTAGATTGAAGAAAACTATAGTTGATTACATTAATGCTAAAGAAGATTAATTCAATAAGACCAGGTTAGCATTATATTAATAAAGCTATTAAAAACAATCAATAACCAAATCTATTCCAGAAAAAAATAAAAAGCTTGAAGAGCCTTTCTAAATTGTTACAAAAGCGTCTGAATACCTTCAGACATTACGAAAACATATACTCTTTCAAAGTAAGGTTATATCTTTATACTACATACTTTTACTTTAAATATTACGAGAGTAATCAAACCTTACAGAAAAAGAAAGTACCTCCAAGTACTACAATATGCATTTATACTACAAACATTACGTTAAAAAAACACGAGAGTTTCACATCTCAAGCCTAATGTAAACTCACGCGGGACTACTTTAATCGGCATCGTTCAACTACTAAACAAAGTTTAACAATTGATATTAAGTTAAAGAATATTAGAAGTTTGCCAAATATCAAATACATGCGAAGGATAGCCAAATTTACGTTACACAAAATATTGAAATGTATGTAAATGAAAGTAAATGTACAATAACAAAAGCTAGGATAATACGGTTAGTCCAGATAATTAAGAAACATAATTTTTATATATTTCAATTAACCTTTCGTTAATTTAAAACAGCAAACATTGAGAATTTACTAACATCTTTAAGAAACAAGCCCTTAAGTGGTGACACGAAACCGAAGTTACTTTTAGTTTGAAAATAGCATTTAAATAATACCCATATCTAATAAACAAATATCAGCCTATCTCGATTATAACAAGATTAAATTAAATAGTTAAAGTTCCATAATTCAAACAAAAATATTTATACAGTATTATAACTTTCTTCATAGTGTCCAGATTTTTGGAAATCGTCTCCTGAGGATATAAAATAATAACCACAGTCCATCCATCATGGCGCCGATTTCCCAAGTACATTACAAATAAATCTTACGCAAGTCAACCCTCGATTATGACGAGTTCAAAAAGTCGAATATTAATAAATCTAACAGAGGTCCATCCTCTACGGTGCCGAATTCAAAAGTCGAATATTATCTTCCCAGCATTCATGTTAGATAGTGGTCTAACTGCGTAGGTATTTTGGTAAGGATAGTCCATTCTAAGCCGGTGACGTCGCAGCGTGGAGGGGCATGCCTTCTTGAGCACGTACGCCAACATGCTTGTAGGTCGTTGATTGGTCATCCCGCTTCGTATAGACGCTTCTCGGATTTGTTGTCACAGATCTTTTTGACTGATTGGTTTCTGACGTCAGAGAAGAAGTGATGGTTGCTCCAACCCGCCCACAGAGGGCAGCCATGTCCACGTACTCTTTTCGCCAGGTGTGCAGGAAAACCGCTCATCAGATGCATCTAAGTCAGCCAGGTCGGGACATCGAGTGTTGATACATCAAGGCAAGGTTGCCCCGTTCCTCGATTTAGTACGTTTTTAAGTCAGCCCGGTTACTAGGCTGTGCAAGCCAGTTTATCCAGAGGGTACGTATATGAACAGTTTACACTGTAGAGAGCTGATAGTGAATACTATTGAAATATATTGTTAGTATATTGCTTGAAGTGACATGGAACTACTAATACTATTGTAGGTGATTTGAATAAATGTCGACGTTTCTTGTAGTGGGTAGTATGAATCGGACGATAGTCTATGCAGCATCGGTTTGGGTAGGGCTTCGATTGTAACATACAACTATTGTATTGTTACATTATTTTTTGCTATGAAGCAGGCAGTTTTCTATTGAAACGTGTTAATTTTATCGATAGTTGATCACTGTTAAAAATATAAAAGAGGTGTGTATATAAAAAGTATAGCTTAATCAACATTCTTCTACTCTTGAATAAACCGTTTCTGAAAATAAAATTGCAAAACAATAAAAATTCTTGGAAATAACGGTTTTTTTTTCCACGGCTCTGCATTTCCACGCCAAATGAAAGGGGCCAGTCACCTTGACTGAAAGGAAGATATTAGCAGCATTTCAAACTTAGTGCTAAGGAATAATGTTGAAAATATCAATGATGCAGGTGTTATTAGATACATAATTAATGTTAAGAAGAGCAAATGAAGAAAGGAATATTTGGAAAGGTATACAGCAAAGAATAGTTAAAATTGTGGTGGGACATTTATAGGGATATGATAGTTTGATGAAGACAATTATTAAAGGCGTGGTGGAAGGGAGAGATTTTAGAGGGAGAATAAAACATAAGTACGGGAATCAGATAGTGAAAGATGTTACTAAAAAAAGTTAGGATTATGTAAAAAAAACTAGACTCACGTCAGGAAAAAATTGAGAGCTGCAGCAAACAATCGCAAGATGGATGACCTAATAATGAATACTCATGTATTAATATGATTTGAAAATCCACATAACAGAAATAAATTATTTTAAATATATATTATAATATTAACCAATAAAATAACGCTCTTAATGGACTGGTATTTAAAAGTAAATACACTATATAATAGCAATATGCAAACAGTGTAATATACTTCTATAAATATAATATGTTTGACAAACTGTGTTTTATATTTAGTGTGTAATTTAAGCTATCAAAGTTTTTGCTAAACCAAATATCCCGGTCATTATCAATAATTTCATAAATAAATATTATAATCTGCGTACAAAAGTTGTAGTAAATACATACGAGTATGTCATAAAAGGAAATTAGACCTATAACTACACTTTCTCCTGCTAATTTGAACATTGCCCAGTAGGGTGGTACATCAACCATCCCAATTCTGGGCTCACCAATCCCAATTTACAGAAAGAATTGATATAGGTTTTTTAACTTATTTAAAACTTAATACATTTTCAATGTGTGGGTGAGTGTGAAAATAAGACAGTGAACGTGAAAAATGGAGTATAAGAAACAGAATGAGAATGAGAATGAGAGAAGTCAAGTGAGTGTTTGCGCGTGATAGTGAGAGTGTGTGTTTGGGTAAGAGAGATAAATACTGGGAGAAGAGAAAAATAAATTGTGTAGGAGGAGAGAGAGTAACGTTAGGGAAAATGTGTGATAGCAAGAAAAACAATATTTAAAGGATAGTGTGCGATAAAGTGTGTGAAAGTGTGTGCATGTGTGTGTGTAAGAGAGAGTGAGAGAGGAGAAAAATTTTAGGAGAGATATTGTGTGGAAGAAAGAAATGTGAGGACATGTGAGAAAAAGATTGAGAGAGAACGTTAGAGAGGGAGATATTAGTTTAGAGAGAGAAAATTAGATTTAGAGAGTGTTAGAGAAAGAAATTAAGAGAGTAATATTGAGAGAAAGAGATTTTTAGGTAGTGTGAGACGAAGAAAGTGAGATGAATAGAGGGAGATGAAGAGAGTAAGATTGAGAGAGTAATACTAATAGAGTGAGATTGAGATAGAGAAAGAGTTTAAAATAAAGGGAATTTGAGAGAGGGAGAGAGCGTGTGTTAGAGATTGTCCAAAGAGATAACTTTCGAGAGAGAGAGAGAGAGAGAGAAAGAGTTTGAATGTGAGCTTAAGAAAAAGAATATTAAAGTTATGTGGAAGAAATTGGGTAATAAAGAGTATATGTGAGTGTAGAGATTGTGTGAGAAGGAGGGATAAAAAGTGGGAGAGAGAGAACGGGAAAAGGTTATATTATAGAGAGAGTTTTATAGTTTGAGTGTGTGTGTGTGTGTGAGAGAGACAGAGTGAGAGAGAGAGACGGAAGAGATTCTGAGAGAGTGTGAGTACGTGATAGATTCTGATAAATAAAGGGAATGCAAGAATATAGATGTGTTACTCAAACATTACAGTACTCTGAAATATTATTCCCCCAAAATTAATTATCAACATAGAAACAAAACTGAATATACTATATTTGTAAGAATATGAAAAGATAGTCTAGGTACACAACATAATACTCTTAAATATCATATCCTCAAAATTAAACTTTAATATTAAAACGTATCTTAACCTATGTATTTGTATTGTGTTATTATTATTATTATTATTATTATGAGCACCTCGTCTTACTACCCGTTCGGTTTGTACGCACTTACGCTAATGTGTAATGGGTTAGGGTGATTGTGAGATGAAATGGAGGACCTACAGTTTAACGTGGGATCCGAACCACAGTGGAGGCCTGGCATTCCCCACATTCACAGTTTTGTGTTACTATTATGATAAAATGAACATCAAATCTAATTATTTGAAAAAAAAAAAGAAAATGAAAACAAATCGTATACTTGGATAATCAATATTGATATTTTTTAGCACTGTTCTGGATCATTTTATCGTTTTTGATCTACACACCTAAATATATTTAAACATAATTTTATCATACGTGAAACATAACGTAGGAAATATTTTCCCTAACTCAATAACTTATTCTTTTAATTTTCGACATATACTTAGTATTAATTATTTAAACGCGGATTAACGATAACAACATTCCAATAAAAAATATATGTTTCCCCAGTTTAGGAATCTCAATTTAGATGTGCATCAAAAACATCCAAAAATAATTATTAATTCAAAGTAAAAATTGGGAGGTGTTCGGACCAACTTAATAATGAATTCTTAAAATACAGTAACAACTGCTTTGAATACAAGATTTATAGAAAACCCACACATACTGATACAATCATTCCCAATAATTCCAATCATCCCTCCTCTCATAAAAAAGCAGCCTTCAACAGCCTCATATATAGATTACTCCACATACCTCTGAATAAAAAGAATTACAAACTTGAGCTCAATATTATTAAACAACTTGCCACCACCAACGGATACTCTCACTCTTTAGTCTACCGGATTCTTCAGAAACAAAAAGCTCAACTAAAACGCACAACCACTCTTGCCCCCTCCAATGCTACGCCCAATAATAAAAGAAAATGGATCAAATTCAACTATACTGGAAAGGAAATCTACAATATATCCAACATTTTCAAAAAACACAAACTCAATATTGCATATAGCACCAACAATAATATTAAGAAAATCATCAGCAATTCCAATCTTAACAAAACTAACCAATATCAAAAAAGCGGTATTTACCAACTTACCTGTCAATGTAATAGTGTATACATAGGCCAGAGTGGGAGACGAATTTCAACCAGGTTTTCTGAACATATCAACGATTTTAAATATGACAGGAACAAATCAAAATTCTCTGAACATCTCAAAACTTCTGGTCATCAACCCACCCCCATGGAAAATTGTATGAAACTACTCTACAGTTCTTCCAAAGGTACAGCTATGAACACTGCAGAAAACATTTTCATTCAAACTGCACTACTTAACAGCAAAAATGTTCTTAATGAACAAACACAATTTGAAAATCAAACCTTAATTAATACCTTAAGAAAACTTCCTCAACATACAAAATTAAAATAACCTATGTTCCTGCCCTTCCATCCAGTAGTCAATGACCTGTTCGGGCCAGTGTCGAGAAGATTTGAACCTTCCAATTATCCTTTTATCATTATAACTTCTTTCTCCTGTCCACACTTAAAACTTTTTTCATCTATCTATTTACCCCTTTTTTCAATAACGTAAGTTTCCTCTTATCACATTATCTATATTATCTATGACTTGGTAGAAGTCTAGAATTCACATTTTTACTTTCAATTACACAACCGTTCATAATTCTCAGTTGACGTTGAGTTTCAACTGGAACACCTTATTCAGGCTGTAGTTCATGGTAAGCTTGATATTTCATTCTTCACTATGGTGTAGTTTTTCAGTTTAATCCTTTCTCTATTTGTTAAATAATGTTTCTATTATATGGGCCAACGCCCCTTTACTTGAACCATAATTAGTTGCATTTTCTTTGTTTTTCTTTAATGTAGTCTGAGGATGACGCCGTAGAGCGTCGAAACATGTTACATCGTTAAATTACGGGCGTTCTCTACGAAGCCTACAAAAGGAGCAAGGGACTCAGTTAAGGAAATGAATTCAATCATATAACCTATAAATTTATTAAACATTTTTAATCTCGACTATTTCATATTGTCAATTTTTCAAACTTAACTTATTTAACTTCACTGCTTCAATTGTACAACTACAAATATTATCCTAGTCATGAACAATTCTTTAATATAGCCTGGTTAATCCACAATTTTATTATAATATGTTTTTTGTCTAATGACTCACATTTTAATGTGTCTTTTAAGTTTTTAATGTGTGTTAATTTATATGTTGGTTCAATGACATTTTAAACTTATTCCATTTAATGTCTTTGTTTACTTAATAATTTATACTCAACATGGGTTGTGTAATATAACTGCTAAGTAATGTTAAATTGACAATTTCCATTTCAATTAGTCTTTTTATTAAACATTAAAGTTCTTTTTCACCTTAAAAATTTTTTTTACATTGAATTCTACAAACATCTTAATAATGAATATTGAGTTATTATTTTCTAGCCAAAGAGATATATTCTATTTAGAAATTTACAGAAAAACAACAAGTAATGGTTTCCATATTGAATAAATAAAGAATGAAAAACTTAAAATTCTTTGAGAAAATTGGTTTTTTTTGAAAAACTCCTATTTTTCCCGAAATCCTGGACTACTAACCATTAAAATGAGTTGTATTTTGTCAAAACATGTTCAGTCATTTCTTCGTAATTTCTACTACTGGAAACGAGCTTATCAAATTATAATATATAAGGATTATATTTGTAAAACTATTAGCAAAATCATTTCTTTCTTGTGTTTATAAGTTTATTTACTACTATGAGAAAGTTTATTTTCTCTATTTTCCACCATTCATTTCCTTTAGCTAAGAAAGTAAATTCTAGTGTTTTTTTTTGTGTATATATTCTTTATTTTTTACGCCAAAGAAGAAGTGCGCACGTGAGCCTTCCAATATCAAGATATATTTATAAAAAAATCTGTGAGTCAGTCTTCCTTGAATCCTTCGTAACTTTAGTTTCGAACCTTGATTTCCTCCTCATATTTCATGCCCATTGTTCCTTTCGTTTGTTGCTGTGTTGTTTCGTCATTTTGTCGCCAGGCTGCGCCTTCGTCTGTTCTTGGAGCGGAAACTCAACGCGTCTTTTCACGTAGAGTAAAATACGACGCCTTTTGTTATTGTTCACGAGGAAGAAAAGTAATTTTTGTCTTCTTCCAGGATGTGATGTATAAAGTTGTGCGCAACAAACTAAGGAGCGGTTATGGTTGAAAAACCAAATCTACACTGAATAAAATGGAAAAAGATATTGTGCACTATGATTTTTAAGTTAAAGATGACACTGTGAACATGTACTGTATGATATTCTTAGAGCGTTGTATATTTATATATAAATTTAACTCACTTTTTAGGTGTTTCTAGCTTTTTGCCATAAAAAGACACTATATTTTACTATTTAAATAATAATATCCCCACAACTAATAGCCGTAGTTCCTTCTCAAGGGTAGCAATATTTCAAATCTTGGTAACTATATCAAAAAACCAACAATTTAATGTACATTTTGAAAATATTTCCAAATAGATATCAAATAGTTATTGTGATACGAGAAAAGACTATTCATGACCAGAATCCAAACCACATGTATGGTTGCATGGTCTAGAACGTCACTTTCAAAATAGACTGGATTGTTCTTGAATTGGAGTCGGAGAGCGAAGTTTAAGTCTCAGACAGGTGGATTTACGTTTATTTTTTACATAATTGTTTAGTATTCTTTGTCCAGACAATTTCTACTTGATTAACTTTAAAATATTTCTTATTAATCTCCAACTCAATAGTGTAATTATTGGTGACCTGGCGGTCTAGGGGTAAGGTGTCATATTTCTGTGCTGGTGGCCGGAGATCAATCCTAGGTCCCAGAACAGATTTATTCTGATTACCAAACCCTTCTTTCACCTCTGACAAGACATCTTGTGAATGTGAGGAATGCCAGGCCTCCACCGTGGTTCGGATTCCAAGTTAAACTATAGGTCCTTCATTTCATCTCACAACCACCCTACCATTACACATTAGCGTAAGTGCGTACAACCCGAACGGTTAGTAAGACGCGGTGCTAATAATAATAGTGTAATTAATTGCGGGCAGTTAAGAAGGGTAGTAAGGATTGGTAAGGTCGAATATACAGGAAGTGAGCCCACATTTGCGTGGAGATAGAATGGAAAATCATTTAGTGAAAACCAACGTGAGTACACCCAAGCGAGATTCGAACCTTGATCTCCCCATTCTCGGCAGTCTGGCTTAAAATTTAAAAAAATATTACAATTCATGCTTCAAAGTTTATCTAATTAAACTTTGAAAGTATTTTACCGTATAATGTCATGAAGTTAACATACTTACACACATACATACATACAAAGTTAACACACAGATTTATTGACTAGAACTACATTAGCTATGTTTTCTTTTCAAACTACATGGGTTTATTAAATGTAGACTTTAGCAAACAAACCAAAATGTTTTTATAATATACAACAAGTAAAGCTTTAAGAATAAGTAGAATTCCTTTTGTAAAGAAAATAAGGATATGGAACTAGGTAATATCAAGTCACAAAGTGACTAAGACCACCTTCTTCGTAATCCTTCGAGCTAGCTACAAGGCATTTATTTCAGAGAGAGAAAAACATAAACAAAAGACTACTTTTGTTGCAAGCAAGATTTAGGAAACGGTTGACATTGTTATATGACATCTCTCAGCTCTGAACATAGAAAAATATATTATAGTTGGAGGGTTGGTTAAGTATGGGGGGGGGGGGGGTTAAATAAATAAACATCTATACATTTTCCGAAGAGGGATTTATGATATAGATTAAAATGGGGTATATTTGAATAGTTTTACAAAATGAATAATAATATGTAATTTTAATGCTTAATTGAAGATTAGTTTAACATATAGACTAATTTTTGAAAAACTGAAATTATAAAGATAAACTATTAAACAGTTTTGCTAGAAATCTATGCCTGTAGAATGTTTCTTATAAATAGCCAAATAATTTATCTATATTTTATTACTGTATAAGTCTTATACTACGTGTATCTAAAACATTGCATCAAACTTTGTCAGGCTATTTCTTGGGTGAAAATAGAATAGTTCACATTAGAAACCTAGGGTCCATCTTAAATATTAAGGGTGGTCTACAAACCTAAAGGTAGATCTATAAACGATTATTGTATGAGATAGTATGAAAACTGATTAAGGTATTACAACGAATCTTTGAATACTACTTATTGAAACCTTGATCATTAATAAACTTAATGTCCTGTTGCCGTTACCCACCCCAATCATTTAAAAGGAGGGGGGAGGGGGTTGTAACACATTTTTCTACAATAAAATATGACAGATTAAGTATCACTAATTTTGACTTAAGATTAAAAAACAAGGATTAAAAATTAACAAATAAGGTGTATTGGAGAAACTGTCTAGCTTTCCCCTTTTTCGAGATTATCACACAAGTTTGAGCTCAGAGACAAGTGCAAATGCCTGCCAGGTAGGCAACCAGAATCGCAATGTTACTTCCCACTGCAGTCATTTAGGCATTTTTACCGACAAGTGTAACTATGTATCATGTTTTAACATCCCCGTCGAGTTATGAGAGTTACAACACACTCACTAAATACATATATAAAGACTTTGGTTGAACAAAATATAGATACAAATAAGTTCGGGAAATTTCTTCTGTGTAGTAAAGTGGAGGGATGTTTGGATACCACATATTTGGCCTGTACTAAGTATGAACAACCTTACCTGTGATTAAACAGATGTTCCAGTTCACAGACATATACATATCTCAGCTCAGTCTGAGTGGTAAAGAACGATAGAAAAAAAAATTGTACTTTAAATAAAATTAAAAAAATAAAGTAAAAAAATATGTATTTACTGTGTTCACTTCTTCAGTGTTTAGAACAAAAAAAATCAATTTCCCTTCATATCGGGTCGACCAGTATCAAACACAATTAGGACATACAATATTATTCACACTCGTAAATATTTATAAGGGACCCAGTGGTAGGGTTATGGTACAATTTAAGTGACCTAAAAAAAGTTTATACATAAAATAAAGATATAATATAAAAAATGACAACACAAATTACCCTCACAATGATCCTATATGGGAAACTGTGAGAAAAGAGGCCCCGAGTCTTTGGCACTCTTATAGGGCCGTAAACAGTTAAAAAAAACTTTAGTTTTTTTATTTATAGGTGGGGTTCCCGAAATTCACCCACAAAATATAACTGCACTGGCCTGAGTTGAATTGAGTCTTGGAGAAAGAGATATATCGCCTTTTTCTAACCCCAGAGAAAGGAATGGGCTCATCGTACAAAATGTAACTGAGGCTGCTCACGTTGAAAAGAACGGCCTAGCCCCACCGTACTATGCCGGATGGAATTTCTCTTTCTCGTAGAGCTTAGGCACACGCATACGGTGTCTGCTTCATATTATTATGGGTAAACTCTCTGCTAGAAAGTTCTTTCCCAAAGAAATAAAAAAAAAAAATCGGAGCTGCGCCACGGAACCTCCGCTCACCGCCGTCACTTATTTTCCTCTCCCCCTCCTTGCAAGAATCTTCCCACCTAGGCTGCTTTTTGCGTGCATATTCCCAGAACTACCCCAAAATTGACCGAAATAGGTGGCCAGATTCCCGCAAAATATCCAAAACTTCTAAAGTCAATAATAAAAAATTATAATTTCCTAAAAAACTACAAAAACATCTATGGCCTTCCTCCTGATCAAAAAAAATAAATAATGGCCACCCAAAAAAAAACCAATAATCATAATATATATATATATATATATAATTCTTTCTCCTTCAACCATCTCGAGGCAGAAATGCTCCCCTAGCAACACGCTCGTGTGGCGAGTTCGTGAACTACTCAACTAATCAAGATGGATTCCATAAAAAAAAATTAATTAATGAAAATAAGCCAAAAAATAAACAACGATAGAAAATGACTGCAAAAAGGTAAGTGATAAAATAATGCGAATATTAATATAATATTAAATTTCAGATATATTTCTGTGTTTTTCCAAAGACGTAAGCTACCAGGGAACCACCTTAAATAGTTAATATCCCCGAATAACCGCAACCAAAACGAACTGGCTGCCAAAGCGGCTATTAATCACACCACACTAGTATAAATAAATATGTACATATATAATGAACGATTAAAAAAATTCACAATTATTATTAATAACTTACAAGATAGTAGGAATAAAATTTTAAAAAAATACCTCGGGGATTATGAAAGTTCTCCCAACGTACATTTGTTAAACAGGGCTGGTTTTTGTGTAATGATGGAGAAACTCGGATACTTTTCCTTCTTCATAAGCTCCGATATTTTGCTATTTATCACATTAGTAAGTTATGCTTACACAGTTCACACTTGGGTGGTATTTTATTCATTACACTCACTGGAGTATTGAAAGCTAAATTAAGAAATACTAATTATAGTTTTTGTATGTTTTAGTTTCTAGCTTCAAAAGCAGATACATAGCAAGTATTCAAAATTGCGGTCCCTAACGTTATTGCCATTATTGAAGTGGCATATCAATGACTTGCGTATTCTTTCGAAAACACGTGGTGTTTCTTGAACCTTATCACATGCAGCACCTATCCGGGCTAACAGGTCTTCCTCGGATTCAATGGTTGTCTCGTACACCAAAGCTTCGTAAAGCCCCACAGAAATAAGACTAACGGATTAAGGTGAGGAGAGCATGGAGGCCATCAAGCAGCTATACTGGCTGCCTACCTGGCAGGAATTAACACTTCTCTCTGAGCTCTAACATGCATGATTATCTCGAAAACGGGAAAATCTAAACACTTTCTCCAATACACCTTATTTGTTAATTTTTACTCTATGTTTTGTAATCTGAAGTCAAAATTAGTAATACTTACTCTGTCATATTTTATTGCAGAAAAAATGTGTTGCAACCCCCCTTTTTTACAAGATGGGGGTGGGTAACGGTACCAGCACATTTAGTTTATTAATCATCAAGTTTCAATAAGAAGTGTACAAAGGTTCGTTGTAATACCCTAAGCAGTTTTCATAATATATCACACAACAGTCGTTCTTAGCTCTATCTTTAGGCGTGAATACCGCCCTTAATATTTAAGATGGACCTTAGGTTGCTGATGTGAATATTGTCACCCAATGAATAGCCTGCCAAAGTTTGATGCAATGTTTTAAATACACATTGTATAGTGGTAGTAGTTTACTGAAAATATTTTTGCGAAAATATATTAATCCACACTTTAATACATTAAAATGATGAAGCTTGTATGGTCATGTATTATTTATTAACGAATATGATCAAATATTGATTATTATCATATCATAAAGTTAAATATCAACAATCATAATCTTTATTGATGATTTTTAATATTATTATGTTAGTTTTTCACTTTTAACTATCTTTGACACTAGCGTTTTCCCGTGGCTTCGCTCACATTTAGCTCACGTAAACTGTATTATCCAACAAAACATTTAAACAACTATTAATACCATTTCAGACAAGTATGAAACAAAGGAAATGTTTTACATGTCGAAGACAATGGAACTAAGATAAGATTCTTAAATTTTTGCAGTATTACATCTAGAGGCATTGTTGTAATGAACATCAAATTAATAGTCGCAATTTTATATCTAAGAAAGTAAAAAATAGGAAATCAAAAGAACAATATAGAGTAAGCACCCTTCACACAAATAAAATTGTACTTTTCGATTAGTACCCAACAATAAATGAGAAGATCATTTGCAGCGCTACCGCATTCAACACAAGAGACGACTTTAAATACTACTGAATAATACAACTTTCTTGATACCAGTGCATTATGTGCATACGGAGATGCCTAAAGAAAAATAAACTCGACAACCCATACCCACAAAACCCTCTGCTCAAATCAAGTGCCATGCCTTGTAACCACGCCAAGCACGTATGTTTACTGCTTATGTTTGGTTCTTTCAAAGCAGCTTTGTTCGCTGATAATATATCGTGATGGTGTAGAACTTGCCCCGTTCCCGGGAAAATAAATGAGTGCTACAGAAAAAGTCCAGTCTCGCTCCAATGAGTACGTTTGAGTTTTCTGGCAACAAACAAAACAACATACACACGAACATTATAAAAATATATTATTGAGTCTTCTTTTCATTTAAACTTCTCAGAAAAAATATAAACTCTACAAAATTTCAAAAGTACAGATATTAAAAGAAAAACTTGCTTGTGGGAAACAACTAAAAACGGTTTTTTATGAAAATGGATATTTTATTAGCTTTTTTTAGAGATTAATCTCGTCCTTTGTTTAAATTTGACCATCTTACATGTGTAATAATGATCTTAAGATTTTACCTAATATTTTTCAGAGTTTATAATACCTATGACTTATGTACTTCGAATATTTATCGCTGATAAGAGTAGTTCTGAATTCCAATAAAACCATTTTCGGAAATTTTCTTCAGCTTGGGTTAAATATTTATAAATAAAAAAATATATTACAAAATACACTTATTACAATATTATATAAAATGTATATAAAACATAAGTTAGAAGCATAAACAAAAATAATCAGATTACCCATCTTTGAAGATCTTTTACATTGTAATATCCTACTATTAAAATGAAAACAAAAAAATCTTAAAAGAAAATCTGTTTATTTTATTGGGTGCCTACTACTCTATTAGATAACCTTACTGTAGTTCAGTAGATTTTTATTATTTATAATAGATACAACTATCCTGTCACTAGCTCCGCAGATACCCGAGGGTACCTGAGTTCAAGTCCTCTCGGGTACCTTAAATCCATCCCTTCTAACTACGCTCATCATCACAGGCAGCTTTAAAGTAGTAGTGCTGTAGTCCAGTTGTGAACCTAGGACCTACATAACTACATGGTTCTAAGCTACAACTATGATACCATGAGAGTAACAAATAATTATAATAAAATAACAGATGTGACAATGTTGAATTATCAAGTATACAATAATTTACGCAAATAAATCACCCAAACCTAACGTTGTCTAAATTACAGACTAAATTATGGGCTATATGTATTGTATGTAACAAAAGATAAAATTTTATTATACATTATTTACTTCACAATAGTTAAATTACTATAGCGTATTATTTTATTTTATTACTTTAAATTAACAACACACAGCTAAAATTAGATTCATATATCCATATTTAGGATCGTGCATCACATACCAATTAACTCTGAAATACAGTCGACTAGAAATCGTAGATTTACATTAAAACTTTTTGTATGTGAATCATTTCTAATTATATATTAATGAAGATGACGTAAATATAAGTTCTCAATACTGAACAATTATATTGGAATGTGGCCATTTCCATTTGGTAAGATGTCTACATCTTTTTCTAACCGCCTAACATTCTTGCTCCTTTAATTCCTAATTTAATAAAAAAATACATGAGTGAAAACTCTATATAAATATATTCAGCGGTTTTCGGCCATATTGCGAACATAAAAACACCCAAACAAATACAATCTATCAAATATTTATTAGAAAATTAGCATCACTCTAAGTATTTAGGGCAATTAGGGTATTTAAAAAAATATATTATATAAATTATAGTATTCTGTGTCTAGTATCAGTGTCTTCCAAATCTGGTTTCATAACGTTAAGATGGAATAAAATTGTGCTTTTATTGGGCTCCACTCCTAGGATTTAGGAGAAAAATAATAATCAAAAAGAACCCAAAAAAATATTTACCTCGGCTAATTCAGACATTGGGGAATACTTAAAATAAAGCATGAGCAATTTAAATTAAAATTGATTGTTGAAATAAAATGTAGTAGCTTAGACTGCAATAAAAATAAATGTATAAAATAACAATTATTGTAACCTTTGTGGGTTTATCATTGTTTCCTTTTTTTTACCACATCCCTATCCTACCTATGGAATTCCGGATAGCTATAATTATAATTTGACAAATTAAACTATTGTTGTAGAGAATAAAAAGATGCAAAAAATCAATTGAATTAATATTTAGACATGAAATAAAATGTTAATTAATTCCCTGAAATATATAATATTTCTGAAAGTTCTTACATGAATTATGATTTTTGATAAAAGAAAAGAAATATAAATTTAGAGCTGAAGAGTTGGCTTGACTTTGCCAATGAATTAGTCCATGCTGAAACACCAACTTCAGAAATTTGATTCACTTTATTAATGATAACTCGTCCACAATTCTTAAAAAAATAAACAGTCTAGCTCTTGAACATACACTTAGCTTTCCATTTGCTACTCGCACTTTACTTTAGACCCATTAATTCACTTTAAAATCAAATTAATTTAAGAGCTCCACAGATTATGCTCCATATTAGACCAACACGAAGGAAGAAGATCCTGCATAGTTTCCTACAGAAAGTTTTCCAAAAGATCAAATTTAAAAACGTTCTATTTTTTTCTTCCAGATCCAAAGAGAAAACTAATATATTAAAACAAAGGATAAAATGTTGGATATGGACTAGAGATAAATATCAAATACGATTCAGGTTTAATATAAATATTGAAATATATGCCAATGAATGTGAACAATGTTTTTTCATAAAAAAAAATGTTAATATGTTTATTTTAATCTGTCAGAATTGAAAAGCGCGCTAGCTTGGAGTTATTTTCATCTTACCTTGTTTCCTCTTTCACTTCTTTTACAATCACGATACCCGCCACTCACTTGTTTGACAGATCTGCGCATGCCTTGAAATAAACCATGGCCGACATTGAAAATAAATAAAAGAAGATTCAAAAAACTTCCTAGAAGGATAATTAATAAGTTTAATAAAAGGTAAGTGTTCGTCCTTAAGTCAAAATTCTTTATACAAATTGTTTAAAACAATGTTATACGTTGTTACTTCCATCCTGTTATTTTATTGAATGGATGTAAATAGTGTTATTTGTCAGGCCGGCAATACAGCGTATTAAGCGGTGGGCCGAACTCTTAAGTGCTTAATTTCACACGAAAATAAATTGGAAACTATTCACAAAAAGTAAAAAAATATAGGGAAATACATGGTAAGGTGGCAAATAACGTTACACAATGTACAAGAAGCTAGTTTAGAAGTCAAAAGTATGTGGGAATAAAAATGTGACGTTTGTACTTAAATTTCATAAGGTTGAACACCTTAGCTCAGTCGGTAGTGCGCTAGTAAGTTAATGAAGGTGAACTGACTACATCCTCATTATGCTCTGAAAAAGTATTATTTGAGAAACTGGCGCTACCCTTGGTCTAATTTAAGAAAATACACAATGATAAGAACGTTATCAGAATGTCGTGACAATCTTGCAGCACTTGTTTTGCTTGATACATTCTTCACATTTTGAAGTAAATGGATTGTTCTTGAATTATGTTTCATGATGAACAGGGTATATATATATATATATATATATATATATATATATATGTTTATTGGTAAATACATAATTTATTTTAAAGGAAAGAATTTAGGCTATGTTACGTTAATGATTATTTATTAGTAGACTCTATATGCTATAAGTACACCTAAAGGTATTAGTTAAGTTATACCTTTGATACCTTTATAGCAGTGAGCTATAATTAGGAACAACGTATGTTAGAAGTACACCTTCCGATGAGTAGTTTAAGAGTTTATTGGCAATAAACAAACATTCATACAGAGAAATAATCTAAAATTACATTATTAATCTTATTGTTTATATACCAACCAGGAAAAAATAGAAATATTACAAAAACATAATGTACAGATATACCTTAGATTTGTATAATAATAATTATGTAATAAGTGATTCACATATTAAATATTTATTTACAATATATTTAGCTGATTAATTAGTTTATAAATCAGTAATATATAAAATGATTGAAAAATAATGTTAATGTAGACACTTTAAAATAAATATTCATCATGACTGATATAAAATAACATAATAGATTGTGATTCTCATTTAATCTCAAATATTGACTTTACGTGCTTTGTAGTCTGCTATAATTAACTACGGCTCGATCAATAGGTTATTGTTTGTTAAAACTCCAATGTTTACAATAAAAACATTTTAACGTTCACCATAGCAACTTGAACACAGAGGGGTTCACAAATAATTGTCTATACTCTAGGAGTTTAGTCATGGATTACTCAAAATCAATGTCAATTTGTTCCAAATTGAAGCTTTCCCATAAATATTTCGGATAGAATATATTCACACAAAATCACAACTTTATATTCAACTATATGTAACCAAGTATAATTAATTATACTTATACTGTACTATACGTTATGTGTTAAAATTTAATTTTGTTTTGGAAAAATATTAAAGCTAGGCATAGTGCCACTTTCATAGTCATAATTAGCACGCCTCAAGTGTGGTGCTAGACTAAATACACGACGGCACCTACCAAAACTCGAATAGAAGGGGCCATTTTGTATATTTAATTTTCCCATCCCATTATAGTCTAGGTAGGTGTCTTGTATTTAGTATAGTACAACACGTTAGGTTTACTTAGTCTGACTATAAAACTTGCACTTACACGTTTAACAGTACCTATTAATAGTTGACCAATAGTATAGTAATAAATAGTCATCATAAATGCACCAACTACGCATTATAACTAGAAAAATAAAAGATATGTTTGTTTACAATAAATATACAAGAACATAAGTTTGAAGTTCCAAAATAATAATGTCTTGTTGCGACATAGCCAACAATAGTTCTAGGTGGCAAGATCAAATGCAGTAGGCTTGAAGAGCAATGTTCAATAACAAAACAGCTGGACTGACCCCAGGCTACAGTCAGGTGATTCTAAAAGAAAAACAGTGAGGTAATTACAAACAAAAGGTAACTGGAAATCATATACATATAGTATTATTAACATATTTATAATTTAGCTAGCTTGCTTGATTGGTACTTAAGAAAAATCCTTAAGAGAATAGCAATAGAAAGGTTAGTTGATTACATTGGTAGATGGCTAACATACAAGTGTCAACACAAAATAGTACTATGGCCGGTCCTTTCCCTATTGTTACTGCCAGAGCATTTCAATAGTACGTGTATTTAATGACCCAATCCCTTGGGTACAACACTAATATAATTTATACAATACTAATACTCAGTCAATAGGTGGCAAAAACGGTCAAATAGAAAAAAGGTATTGTTTGCACTGACCCCATATGGAAACAAGCGGAGTTCCGCGCTTTACACACCCAAGCCAATACCACACGCGAAGCGGGGCAACAAGAATGATTCAAAACATTGAACACATTGACCCAACTAGGTCCTAGAGAAAGGATACACAACCTGGTTGTAGCCATAATAAACAAGTGTGTAGTCTTAAGGACTCAAAAGGGAAATATAGTGCTCGTGGAGAATAGCAACCATTTGGACTAAGTCCTTATTACATAAGGAGCTCAAGGCTCCTATATCGAAGCTATATCATATGTATATAGGAAAAACATGGTCTCTTGGACCAATATAACAAGTCTGAAGGACTTAAGCAAAATTAGAGTTACTGTGACTACACCAACAAAGTTGGAATAACACAAAACCAAAATCTAGTGACTCTGACTGAAACAAGAAATCGAAATAAACATAATAGTCGTCTCTACTGTACTAAGTCTGAAGGACACAATTCAGATAAGCAAAAAGTCAAAAAGACTTAATAAACCTTTTCTAGTCTTTAAACTAGACCAATAAGTCAAAAGGACTCATTAACCTCACCTCTATACTTTGGAAATCGTAGAGGATTTTCCTCGGCAGCGCGGCGGTGAGAACAATGCCCAATACTCCATGGCCACCGGTTCATTCATGGAGAGAAGTTCTTTCTTCAACGACGTGATGTTATTGAATAACATGAGGTAAATCCAAGAGTCACTTATTTTATACCCTTTCTCTGACTAGAACAGAATAAAAAAGAAATAGAAAAAGGGTAATAACACAGGTGGTGATAGGAAGGACTAGAGCTTGAAGGGTGAGGTAAAAGGGAGGTTCGAAGACACGCCGACACAACAGGGGTGCTCGAGGGTCGTGGGAGCGAGCCCAACTTATTTGAGTTCTTTTTCATGGCAAGTGATGTAGTGAGTGGATGTGTTTGGAAATACCCTAATCACCCTACTTGTATATTTTGCTAGAAGGAATGTTGACGTTCTCCGATCACATCAACCACGGTGAATAGGTCTTGAAGCATATCATTCCTGAATGTATCAGCTTCAATTATCTTCTTTTGATTCCACTATTATAAGTTTAGTATTTTAATGCAGAGTTGTATTATTAAAATCCTTTTTAATATTTTCTATTGGGAGCACGTGGATCATATCCGATTCCATCCAGTCACTAACAGTAGGTTTTTAAGCATTTTATTATTAAATATCTCAAATCTAATACTCTTCTTTGGATTTTGCCAATATAATTATCATAATTTCTTTTTTTTTTTTTTTTACGTAGCCTAATTGTGGAGGTGTCAACTTTACATGATTGACATATCCTATAATATAGTAAATAAATAGTAGTCCATATATACAATGCCTTAGATGTGTTGCGGGTATGAAGTCCACCGACGGGACTTAAGCATCATTTTATCGAAAGAATACGGCTTAAAATAATGTAGTTAATATGTTATGATAGGTCGAAACGTTTAATTAATGGCTTTGTTGGTCAAGTGACTCATATGCCGGATTTTGATAAAAGACCAATGTTTGACCCCATCCAAATAGTGTAATTTTAGGAAATATGTATTTTTATTATAACTAAACGAGATTGCTGCTGAGTTTCCTATGGATTTATATTTCTAATTATTATTTTTTAGATCGATATCAATTTCTTAAGGCTGCTTACGCAAAGATTGATTTCCTTTCTTGGTGGGCTGGATGGGATTCTTTGAACGTCTTTGATTAACATATTTCTTTTTTAAAACAAACGTAATATTGGAAATAATTCTAAACGGTTTTTACCATCAAAAATAAATATCCCATATGTTTAATTAAATATAATAATAATTTCAATAAACTTCAATAATTACGATACAGTTGATTCTAACACGATCAAAACGATAAATATTTTCTACCAACAAGGTTAATATTAGAACTTAAATTTTTTTAGGAAGATTATTAAAATGTTTTTCCAACAACTAAGTTAAAAACAAATGAGTCATATCCTAAACATTATGATAAACAGTATATCTTATTTGTACAAAAGCGTTCGAGTAAAGTACTAATAAACCTATATACCCCAAAACACATACAGAATTCAAACTCCAAGCTAATCCTACATGTGTTAACTACATCGATAAGTTAATTTTGCTAAAGTAGACAAATTCCTGGGCTGTTGATGAAAATCGCACATCAATCAAAATTTGTTTGTCATCCCCACGTGGGAGGGGACGAAGTTTCACGTTAGCGGATTAATTTAGGTTGGTAGCGCTTAGTGACAACGGACTTGAAGCCCTCTTCCGCCTCTCATTTCACCCCATCCCCCTAGTCATCCAATTGACACGTGCTCGTGGTTTTCCATTGCCGTTTTGTCCTGCGCGCTGGTCGGAGAGGACACAGGGTTTTCCAGGTTATTAGCGATTCTGTCCCGTAGATGAAACCATTGATTTCTGGTGACAGTTCTGGACTGGGTTAGGCTTCTTGGTCAGTAAATACAGAACCAAACAATTTAATTCTAGCCACAATGCAGCGCTTAAAGCTGGCAACAAATCGCTTAATCATTCAAACATTGCTACAAGAAATAGGGAACTAAATAGTAGTGCACGTTGCAAATGTGTGTATAAATTTTATAACTCTCTGATCTCTGGTCAATCTTAAATTCTTTAATATTTATTATTAATTGTGAAGCAAAGCTCTCTAGTCTTAGGATCATATTCGAGCCCCTTATATAAATGGTGCTTCCTAAGACCACAATATGGTTACTAATCAAAATACTCCTCCAGAATGAGAAGTAGTACGAAATGTTTACAATTTTATCTACAACTTGTTTCAACTAAACTGAATTTAAAGATGTCCTTTCCTTTTGATTTCTAATATTATTATATATAATGCAGTTAGCTATCCAGCTTTTCAGTTACGTCCCGTACGCACATATTTAGAGATTAGTAGAACAACGAGGGTGGGTCTAGATATCCACCTAACCTCAGATAACAGTTGGAAAAACAGAGGAAAGCTGTAAAAGTCAGGGATTTATTTTGGCAGGGAATACGAATAACACACAGAATATGAAGGGGAATAGCTAAGCCGAGTGCTATAGATTGTATCTATAATTCATTTAGTTTTTCCCAAACTGTTAATATATTTATCTTTAATTGTGTCAACAATTTAATAGAAAATGGTTAAATGTATTGGGTGAATGTATACATTTTGGTGTAGAGAATCTTAAAATATCAGTAGATTTCAAAACTTTAAGAACATACAAAATTCATAAATTTATCTTTGAATAAAATTTAACAATTCAAGCCATTTAACTAAAAATAAAATATGTTATTATTGAGTTGAAAACTATAATTATATTATCAACGAATTATTTTAATCTACATGACATAAAATACAAGCAGTCTTTCGCTCTATACAGTTGACCAAAGCGTTTAGTTTTGTTTCTAGGCCTTTATTAAGTTAATGGGACTACTAAATATATCTTCAGCCCACAGGGTGTAAATTGATAATCAGATTTGTCCTTTGTTATGAAAAACGTTGAGGCAGCCTGGCTTAAGAAATAAATACAACATATCAATTAATTATTAGAAAATCAATATCACTAAAAGTATTTAGGGCAATGTACAAGAAGATAGTTTAGAAGTCAAAAGTACGTAGGAATAAAAACGTGACGTTTGTACTTATATTTCATAAGGTTGAACACCTTAGCTCAGTCGGTAGTGCACTAGTAAGTTAATGAAGGTGAATGGACTACATTCTCATTATGCTCTGAAAAATTATTATTGGAGAAATTTTCACTACCCTTTGTCTAATTTAAGAAAATACACAATGATAAGAACGTTATCAGAATGTCGTGACAATCTTGCAGCACTTGTTTTGCTTGATACATTCTTCACACTTTGAAGTAAATAGATTGTTCTTGAATTATGTCTCATGTTGAACAGGCTATATATATTTGTTTATTGGTATCTGTAAATACATAATTTATTTTAAAGAAAAGAACTTAGGCTATATTATTTTAATGATTATTTATTATTTTTAAAGGTGCTTCAACATAAGAGATATTTGAACTTAAGTCAGCTATATTTGAATTGAACATAATTATTGGTCGATATTAGTTAACTCAACTAACAATATCATAAGTATAATTATTAATATATACAATACGGTTTCCATCCGGTGGAATAGGTCAGATTTTTATTCAAGATGGTAGCATGCATCGGTAGGCACAAAAATTGAATACCAAACATATTTAATCTTGTTTGCCAGTAATGAGGAGGTCAGGTTACAAACTCAATTTGAGAGTATTAAGGATGTTTTTTACTAAATGATATCCCACTTTCTTTCTACTCTAATTTGTGAAAATTCCATATAAACTATATTCCTGCCTTATTCTTCCGTTCCCCGTAATTAAATGCTATGTTCCTAACTAAACGCATGCTGAGATGCGTGATAAAATAACAATGTAGAGAATGTATACAAATTGTAAAATATTATTTAAATCAATAAGATTGTTCACAATTTCTAATTGAGAATATTAAATAATAGGTTTTTAACAGAACATTATTGACGGGTTATCATATTTGGAACAATCAAAATTATTCATTTAAATGATCTATTTACCAGATATGATGTAACATTGACCATGTTATATAATGGGTAAATTTTTATATATATAAAGTATCTCACTTAGTAATTTCCTAAATTCTGTAATAATATAAATAGTTTATAAATGAAAATCAAAATAAAGCTTCTTCCAGCAGAATTAGAACTTCCCATAGTTAACCAACCGATCAGTTAGACAATATACCGTTCTTTTTATTATTTTGATTTTTTAATAGTTTTTTTCTAATATCTATATATAAGGATATATATTTTGATCATTTACTTGAAATAAAAACTTTAGCCTTCAAGCGAGTAATATCAACCGCTGATCGGCCGCCGTATGTTGATGAAGATAGTGCCAACATTTGCTGATGAGGAGTGTCAAGTGGTTCACAAAATAAACTTTCCCTCCGTTAATCTCAGTTTCCTTGACTGGAGCTGCTATTTTTGTTTCAAGTAATTCCTCAACTGCCCCCAATAGGCTGGGTTGATACTGTTCTACTCCACAGAAAAATCTGCATAAGTCTGATATGTAACCCAGGTCCTCTGGATCTGTAGCTAGAACCTATGGCCACAAGGCCAGAGAGGTGTTTAGCATTTATTTTTGTTTTTATAAACTACCGGACAAATCATTGAAATAGGCAGAGGTGAACATCAGTAATTTTTATTTATTTTAGTGGTTCAAATTACGTAATAGTAGTAAATTTTTACCCGCCTCAGTAGCGTAGTTAGCTAACGCGCTATTCGAGTAGATCTAGATTATCGAGGACGGATATATTAAGGTTCGTATCTCAGTCGGGTCAACTGGGGGTGGTTTGTTCCTAAATGGCTTTACACTCTCCCTCCACGTAAATTCTGGTTCAATTATTCTAAATGCAACCTTCCCATTTCCTAATCAATTACCTTAATTTGTACTGAAGCGTATCACACAAACTGTTATTAAAACTCGGTACTAAGTAAGTAAGTATATAAGTAGGTATGTAAGTTGTAAGCTTTTCATTTGATTTCCTAATATTAAAAAATTAGGCCTAAAAAATTATTACAGTATTCTTAGTGTAATTTCCATATCTAGAGTGAAAATTAATTGTTACATAAATTATTTCTCTAATTTATGTAACATGAAATTGTAGCTCATACGATTTTACCCTGACTGGCCCAAAACCACAAATTGGATCAAGTTGAGTGAATACACGGTATAGTTATGTAGGTTTCAGATACCTAGTACTTTAATGATCAGGTTTATTTCATGAGAGTTTCATTTAAAATGACTGGTTTCTCTTGAGTACCTCTCCCTCCCCTTCTTTACCCCTTCATCCCTATTCCCATCCCCCTGTGCTAATTTGTTTCAAGTGCACAGTAGGGCCAGTGTATGTGAGTGCGCGCGCTTGTGTGTGTTTTGGAGCATTCTGTAAATGTTACACATGGGTTTTGAAGATCTACCACAGCAACATCAAGTTAGGGTCTGAGGCCCCTCAACGCTCGTAGGATATTTAGTTTCCCCTTTCCTATTTCTCTTTTCCAACAGCATTTTCTCTTTAGTTCATAAAGAGGGAAACTTTTAGTATACAAGAGCCAGGAGTTTAATCAATGCAACGCAAAAGTGTATTTTCAAAATATTATTAATAATATTTCGAGAATACTCAAGTATTTGTTCTCTTCTTAATGTCATATCGGGGAGTTCAAGAAATTGAATATTCCACCCAAGAACTTAATTATTCAGATAAAAAGTTTGCATATTAGTAGTTTCCTACAACCTCAAGAAATGTATTATCAGTATGTATCAAATATAAAGAGATAAGCACAGTTTATCCTTATTATATGCTATAAATAACTTGTTTATAGAATATATCTCAAAATAAATTATCAAAAAAAATTAAAGATTTATTATACATTCCAATAGTTTATTTTTAGAGAATTTTTAAGTTAAACCATACATGTGTACAATTAATTTCAAGTTTCAAAGTTCACAGGCTATACATATTTTTTTCTTGAAATGTAAGATAAAATATTTTCTATTTTTAATGATAAGTTTTGTAAAATTGATAGTTGGTTTTATTTTAAATCGATAATATTAAATATTTTTTTACAAATTATATCTGAAAATAAATTAAGTACTCTTTATCACAATCAAACAGTTAGAGCTTGAGAAAATACAATTTTTTTGAAGAAAAATAGTAGTTAAAAAATTTATGCAAATATTACAATATTTTTAAATAAGCAATTTTTAAGAAAAAATAAGATCCCTTGACAAGATGTCGATATATTCAAGAATTAATTTATATGATCTTAAAAAACAGACCATGGATGTTTAGTATAATGTTGTGGTATAGGAGATGTGAGATATGGTCAGTGTTTTTACAGTTTTTATAGCAAAACTTTTTTTTGGTGAAAACAAACGAAATATTGCTCTGGTATAAACAAAGATTTGTTATTTTCTTAACATGGAAATAACAACAGTTGGTGAATATAAGTCATAACCATAATGGCATTATATGATAATCTTTTTAAAATAATACTTTTTTTAAATTATATTCCAGGAAACACTTTATATGTATTCAAGAATTGTTGTGGTTAACATGTGAATAAAATTAAACTCTATATTTCTACTGGGGAAATATGTCTTTTATTTTGACTAAAAAAGTGTTTGGATATAAAAAATGAAAGTACACTTACCTATTTTTGTGTCTCCTACACTTCCACCTTAATCGTTAATCGCAAAACCTACTTCAATGGAAAAGAACAAATTATGGATTTATATTAGTAAATCATAGCTTGAAGAATTTCAGAGCATGAACATAAATTAAAAATTGTGATATTATTAACATAAAGATACGAATTGTTACTCTTCCAGTTGAAGTTAAATATATAAATATGTATATATAAAATGTATATAAATAAACACACATGTATATATAAAGTACAGTATATAATTAAAGACATAAATATTATATATATATATATAAAATTATTTAAGTAATTATTTCCTATATATATGAAGTAATGACCATAGCTTTTATAAATTCTGTAACTATTTACGTTGGCATTTAAATGTGATACTACATAAGCTATAAAAGTGTATAAATGATAGTACTTACTTCATTTGTATAAAAAATAATGGTTTATTTATGTTCTTAAAAGTATTCTGAAAAATAATTTTAGCCACATAATACTTATTTCACTGTTAAGGTATGATAGCTATGGATTACTAGTTATGTCTTTTAAAGTTATCTTAAATATCAATTCTATTAAATATCATAACTAAGCTGGATACATCACCCTCTGAAGTCAGGTGTGTTAGAATTAAGTAATATATTAATTTCATTTTAATAAGTATTTCAAAGGTAGTTAACCTTGGAATTTGTGACTGCATTCATAGATAACTTCAAAAACAACGTAAACCAACTGTTTATCACACTATCACATTTTATTAATAATTAATATTATTTATAGTGGGGCTTTAATCCCCAAAACCTCGGATCTTTTACTATCAATAGTTATAAAACATTATAAAATCTAGGACAAGCAATGAATGTTTCTCAGAGTGCAAGGAACTGGGGCTATTTCTACAATTTCTGGGATTCTGCGAGGTATTTTTATTTGGAAATTATATTCTCATTTTAAAATATTTTTAAAAACTTATTATGATTTTCAATTAAGGAAAATTGTCAAAATAATTTTATTAATATTAATTAAATATCAAATGAGGTGCTTAGGAACATAATTGTTATGTATATGGGCATCCCACTGTTCATATCTTAACTCGCAGCATTCGATTGCCAGTCAGATAACAATGGTCAACCAGGGGAACCATCTCTTCTCCTATCACGTAGAAAAATAGACAGTCACTATTACAAAATTACATAATTTATAATTGATGAAGGTTAGGGAAGGAAAATGCATCACAGATATATAATTATAAGCTTAACAAATAATTTTTTTAAAGAGCAAACAAAAAGATATAGAACTACATATGAATGAAAATATTTTAATATAATTAATTAACAATAACTGTATTTCTTATCGAGGTAGAAAATTTATGGTTGGACGAATAGATATTAACACATTGTAAACAAGGAACTGACAGAAGATAGAACATTTCGTTTAGTTTAACAACTCTAGAAATATGGATATTCGCTCTTACTCAAACGATGGAGCGTCTGCCACAAGTTGACAACAGTAAAAAGGGATAGGTCAAGTTTCAGGCAATATACATAAAGACAATCTAGCCAAGCTAGTACCAGAATTAATATCTTTGAGGTCTAATTATGAATGATAGTGACACTTGAAAATAGAAACATAGAATCAAATCCTGTATTTTTAGAGTTACTAAGAAGAATATTAGCTAAGCTATCTAGCTAGTACTAACCCTCATGGAGAGTTACAAAAAACTAAGAATAATATCGTATAAGAGGAGCTTCCATTTTATATATAATAGATGGCGTAAAATCAGGCATCTACTTAATATTTCACTAAGGCCTGTCATTTCCTAATGAGTACTGCCAGAACAATCAATAATAGTACATTTATACAATTACCCAATACTAGAACATACAATAGGTAGTCCAAACTATCTTTGAACACTTAAATACATTTTACGCCTAAAGTGGCTGGAACAAATCATTATCCCCGTGGGCCACTTCAATCTAGTAACCCTCCCACAGGCTGCTCACCGTAAATAGTTACACAAAAAGGGTGAAATACTTGACTGCAATCAGTCACTAACATAAATAGTTCCAAGAAGAAAGTGTTAGATGATCCTATTGTAACCATAAAGAGATCCTAAACGTGTTCATAGCGTTTAGGGTGTCATAAAAATATAACAATGTCTTAAGGACTAGAAAAGGAGATCAAATTCCTGAACTCAGTAAACACAATATCCTGATCCTATACATATGTAGAGCCTTATGTGCACAGGAAAATAACCGTCAGACTATCTGACCCAAGAAAAAATGTTTAATGGACATAGAAAATAACGTCAGACATTCCGACTAAAGAAACCATGACTGATCGACACAGAAAATAACGTTAGAAATTCTAACTAAAGAAACCATGTCTGATGGACAAAGAAAATAATGTTAGACCCTCTAAACTTGTGTCTGATCGACATATAAAATAACTCAAAGACTCTTAACACAATACACTATGTCTGATTGACATAGAAAAGGAAGCAAGACATTCTAATATATGAAACTATATCTAATGGCCATAGAAAGTGACTTCAGATATTCTGACATGATACTTAATGTTTAATCGACATTGAAAATGAAACAAGACATTCAGATACATGAAACTATATCTGAGAGACATATAAACGGAGTTTAGAATCTAATGTAGTTTCTAAACAGAAGATACAGATACTTAAATACTCAGAAGAGGCTTCTTCTATGATGATGTGGTGAGTCCGGTGCCTGATTCATCATGTTCACCAGTAGTCTTAGGTGCTGAATTTTTACGTCGTAGTTCCTCCTCCGGTTAGTAATTACAAAGGAATATAAAATTGCGATTCCCAGGGAATCCTTTATATATCAACAGAACTGGCTCGGATTTGGACTACAGCAGGTTATCTAAGGGGAGAAGGGAGTTAAAGTTGTAGAATTACTTGGATTTCTCAGCAGCGCTGTCAGAAGATGCTGCGAGCAGATACATTCATATTTCTTTTCTTCGATGTGTGCTTTTCGATCAGGACGTGAAAATGCTCGCGGTGCCGGTATAGTCTACTAGGGCAATTTTACTCGACGCTTGAGCGTTTCCCGGCAATATCAATTCACAGTGAGTTAACACCTGCCAGTACTTCTTGGAAAAGATTAATACTAATTGTTATGACAGGTTACACAGGTTTTGGTAACGCGGATGAAATCATCTGTTTTTCATGTGTCGTTTTAAGTATATATCAGCTTCTTAGTTGAAGAAGTTCCAAACCGTGACATTTCCCGAGAAACTGTTGATTTCCTTTTTATAAAATGCACTTAAAAACACAAAACGTGACATAATTATTTTTCATTAAAATCCGTCCTCTAGCTTTTGCTTATAGGAGTGAGAGTTATTTTTATGTTTGTACTTCATGTTCATGGCCTTGAGAGAAGTTAATACCTGATTTTTCATAATGGCACAGCGATAATCAACTTGTTTATCTGGCCAGGCGCTAGCTTAAAAATGGGGCAGTATGATTGTATAAGGTAACAATTGAGTGTTAGTGGCACTCACTTTTTCTTTGTGATAGGTGGCTTTCTTTTTCATGTTCTAAAATCTTTGTGAAATCGTGGTCACATATTTACAAACTAAGGCGTGGAAAAAAACCTCGGAGATATGTATTGTGTAAACGCAAAAAATAAGAATTGTTAAATTTGTGGGCAGACCACAATAAAATCTCGGCGTGGTTCTATAACAGATGCAGTGAATACAACCAATTATTTATACTTCTTGTATCATCGGGTAGAGTTGGGCCACGCATGTATGCTGTATCACATGCTTTATGAATCTTATAAAATGGATGAAAGAAAAATAAAGCTTATGACATTAACCATTCAAAGTTCTGGCGTGAGCCGACTATCCACCTTGAAGAATTCTACTTCTGTCTTACATAAACGAGAGGATTTTAAAGAAAAACACATAAAATGGAGTGTCCTATTAACCCATATGCAATATAGCCGTACCTCATGGGGACAATTTCCCATTCCTCATCCACCTAGGAATAATTTACCTTGACTAAAGAAAAGGAGTAAGAAGAACCATCTGAATCTTCTTATCCTTGCTTCATTCCCAGATAGATCAAGAACCACACTTTATCCTTAAAAGTAAGCTAAATGACATGAAAGTAGAACTTTCGCGATTAAAACTAGGGAAGTTGAACTTGGTGGCTAGAAATACAACAAATAGCCGTATTCCAAAAAGCATGAAAATTTTTCAATCTACTAGAGACTGCAGGATTTCCTTTGTGTGTGCAGTGATGTAGATGGTTTTATGGAAGAACAGGGATCTCAGCATAATCCAGAAGTATAAAAGATATTCACTTATTCGTCAAAAATAATCTTAACAGATTTGTTTGTGCACAATGGGGACATTGACCAATCTGTACCTATTGCGTATTCTTCAGATAAGTAAAATAATATTTAAATATGTCATATATTACTAGAAACCATAGATTACAAATATATTTGTTTGAACATTTATAGGTATCTTAAAGTGAATAGATTCTACTTGTACTGCAGACAGGATTTACAAAATAAGGTTTGTTGTCTGTGGGACAGTAAAGCAACTGAAACACTACAGGGTAAAGAACTGGTTAGCCGGAGGAGAATATGTTCCAGGAAAAAATAATATAATGTAACTTCCTCAAATGTATATGGATTAAGTGCTTTGAAGCTCAAGAACCATTACTATTAATTTTGTAAGAGCCATGATCAGTAGTGTCATTAATGTATTCCTCTAATTTAGAATAATGGCAGTCATTTTCACTTAGGACAATCAAGGTACAAGCAAATTTATGACATTTGACATATAATAGTTGTGGAAACATTTCACACTCAGTAATTAATTGAAATCAATTTTCTGGCTGTCCTATTTTTCTAAAGAAGAGATCAGTTACTTATTTGCTTACTTCATATCACAAGCACCCTATTTGGACCTATTCATGTTTCCAGACGATTTTTTTTGGCAATCATGTTAATCAGGGAACAAATTTTTCGTATGACATGTGGGATGGTAACGATAAAGAACGTGTCTGTACGATTAACGCTCTTGATCCGTTTCACGCCAACTACAACCCGCTATTCTATGCAACATATCCATATGGAAAGTGTTTGAAAGGCTAAAATAAATTCGAAGGAAACGAGGATCAAACATCACGTGAAACAGATCGACTGAAGTCTTATTTAGTGAAGCAAAGAGAATTAGATTACTAATTAAGTGGAATTCTCATCAAGTTTTGAAGGGATGAGCTCTCCGGAACCGAGTTTATAAAAAATATAGGCCAGAGAAAGAAATATGTGATTATTTTTTGGTAATTAATTTAATTTTTGATTATTAAAACAAGTGTATCCATAAATTTAATGTTTTTAAAAAAAATACATCACTCTCTCATTTTTGTATTACCACAATACATCTATTTACTTGTATAAAAGGTGTGTTGAGAGTTTGTGAGATTTTTAAGAGAAGTTGAGCGTGGATGGTTGATAGATTATGGATTTGTATTTACTTTCCACCAGTTTTTTGGAACCCACCTTGAGAAACACTTATATAATTCATGAATCTATTTGCTATCTGTTGGGACTCAATTTTATTATTTACTAAAACAATTACGTAAGCTTAAACTCAGGCGCAAGAATATTTAATATTCGAAGTTATTAGTTTATTTTCACTTATATTTCTTTGAGTTCAGTTTCTAGATTTGGATCTAATCCTTAAAGATGGTTTGACGTACCTTATTTCAATACTAGCTGAGACCCTGTAAAATTGAAGACACAAGCTAGAAAAATTTAATCTATATAGTAAGAGATAACAAAAAAATAATAATTTGGATTGGGACAGTGTATTTCCGAGCCTCATTTTCATCAAAATTGTTTTAAGTCTTCTCTCTAGAGTCAAACATACAGAGGAAAATATTACATTACTTGTTTCGGAACAATATCAAAAGTTGATATTCAAATATATTGTTTTAACACAAAATGAGGCCAAGCATTATCTCACCTTGACTTCCTTTATTCACTTCAGCAAGAAGGCAAGCATAAAATAATGAATGATTATTACATATTATCGATTTAAAATAAATATATCTAAAGATAAATAAGGAAATATTAGTATTCCAACTGATCTGAATGACAATAATCTTTCTTTAGAACTGGTTAAATGAAACTCATCCAACTTGTGCAAATGTTTTATCTGGCCACGTTATCAACCAGAGCAAAGGACTCGCTTGCTTTGTCCTGTATGGGACGGAAACGGAAGTAATCAGACCGCAGTCAACCTAGGTACCCTTAGGACACATTTATTCCAGCTGGCTTGAACTCGTCCGAATCTCCCAGAAGAAAAATCCACCCCCTGATGTAGTGGCTAGTAGTCATCACCACCCTCCCATTTTCCCCTTTCTCCTTGCCTGACCAGTAGTCGGCCCCTTCCCTGTGGTTGATAGGATCTCGGCGAACAATCCCTCAATTAGATCTGCAGTCCATTTCAACGTCAAAGTCATTTAAGTACATCCGTTTGAATCTCAGTGAAGGAGAAGTTAGGGGATATTCTTGGAGCTACCTACAGTTAGTGCAAGAATCATGGGAATAGTTATCAATATATTTATCCTCTATCGTTATTTTAGAAATAACTGTCAGTATTCTTCTAATATTGATATAAATATTATATTTTAAATTTCTGATTTGATTCAATGAAAAAATTTGTATAAATAAAGTTCTAAGGAATTCAGATATTTTAATTTTAAAATAAAAACTCAATACATCCTTGACTTGTGGCGTCTCTTTATTTCAAAGTCTTATGCATTGTTTAAAATGCAGCGGAAATTAAATATAATACAGTTCTGTATTAAATGACCTGTATTTCGAAGGATATATTATTATTATTATTAGCATCGCGTCTTACTACCCGTTCGGGTTATACGCACTTACGTTAATGTGTAATGGTAGGGTGATTGTGAGATGAAATAGACTACCTACAGTTTAACGTGGAATCCGAACCACGGTGGAGGCCTGGCATTCGAAGGATATAAAGATATAATCTTGTTCCATTTATGGAAAAATTAATAATTTGTTTAATGGCATGAGATTGAAGTGAAAACAAACAATATGGCGATGACATTAGTCGCTGTATGTCTTATTATTAGTATCAGCATATATTATAATTAATGTACGTGTATCACAAACTGATAAGTAATTTTTATCCATACTATCAGTCCTGATACCTGAATTCCATTAAAGAAAGTGAAAAATTACATGCACATGTGATTTAAATCGGGGATCTTTGGCATTGCGCACCTATGCTATACCACTGAGCCATCCTTATTAGTCTCATATACAGAGCTTAAGTGGTATAGAGGCCTATACTGGAAGACGTTACTGAGGTCATTACTATTAAGGATTTGTTTCCAACTTTCCCTCCACGTATATATAAGTATATTTTCCTTAAATTCAAACTTTCCACCCTTGCGCTCTTTCTACAATTAACAGTGGGTAACCTCTCTGTAAGGGAAGACTTATTAATCTTAGGTATAATTATTATTAAATTGTTCATTCTAATTTACAAATACTCAAATCCTCAAATCTTTTTATATTAAAGATATTCAAGGCTTATAGAAAGTATCTATTGCAAGATTCAAAAAGTTAATAAGGTATTTCTTACATAATTAAAAGTGAATTGGTTTGTATACTATTAAACTGCTTATTTTTCTTTTAGCCCAACATAGCAATATGGTAAACTTAACCAAAATCTAGACTAAGTATTAATTTACTGCTCAACTGAAAAGCAAAAATAAAAAAACTAAAGATTAAATTTCATATTTATATAGAAACCTAAGAACCATTATAATAAATAAATTATCTTACGTCTACCCTATTTTCTATGATTAAGATTTGAGTTTTGTAGGTAAAATGAAAATTCTAATTTGAGAAAAAATGATTTTCACTAATCTGTCATTTTAACAGAGTAGTAATTATTGACCATGGTGAAATTTAATAATAATACCTGGCTTGAGTGGAAGAGACTTTGTTCATCCCCATTTACAAACGGAGCTGCTATATAATTGAACACAACATGACGTCCTACCAAGGGAAGTCTTACAATATATCTTCACATTCCTCAGAACTGAACCGTCGGTCAAGCAAATCAATATCCACCCTTCTATTAAGATACTCCCTTTTCAACTTTCCTTCCAACAGTTCTCACAGGATTAGTTGTTGTTGGGATTCTTGGTATATAGAATGTTTTGTCCTTTTGCTATATTACTGTATAAGAGAGGAGTTTTTTATCTACCACCGATGCCATAACTATTATTACGGATTTGCATCCACGTGATATTACAAATACATGCCATTTTATTCTGGTTCGTGCTGATATCCAGTAATTAAATTGATACTTACAATGGAATATGGGCCAGTTTCATAGTCAAATTTAGTACGCCTCAAGTGCGGCGCTACACTAAGTACAAGACGACACCTACCTCAACTCGAATGGAATGGGCCGTTCTCGCATAGGAAACTGGCCCATTCCATTCTGGTGTAGGTAGGTGCCGTCATGATATTAGTGTAGCGTCGCACTTGAGGCGTACTAAATTTGACTATGAAACTGGCCCTTAGTGTTTATGTTGTACGATAAGACTAAACTACACATTGACAAAAACTACCGCCTATAGAATCTCAACTTGGTGTTGGCAGATTTTGCAGCTTCTCCCCTACAGTGTCTTTTCACACATACTCTTGTTGAATTCATCGATTTGGACCACTGAAGAAGCTTCTAGCTAGTAGAAAATGCATCACAAATGATCTGATGCAAGCTGCTATAAACAAATTTACAAGATGGTACAATGAATCTAGAAGTGTTAGAGAAAAGGTATTGAAAATTGTTTCACAAATATGTGTTATTTAAAAAGGGTTTATTCTTTTTATTTTGTTTAAGATATACACAGTCAAAATACGAGCACATCTGGATAATTTGTGTGGACCTGTAAATGCTCAGCTTCTCCCTTGGACATCAGAGAGGCTTCACGAAGTTTCCATGCTATATCTGCATGTGGGACAGCTGGTATTGAGAGAAACACTAGACCTATAATGTTAAGCCTATCCCTGAGACTCTACAAGCCCGCATACCAAACATTGTGAATGAATCAATCGTCAATGAAGAGAAATTTATTTTTCTCCAACTTCATATTAAGCTCGGCTTGATGAAACAGTATATGAAGGTGGTTTCTGCTTTTTCTGCTTTGTCTTTCAAGGAGATCAAAGAAGGTGTATTCTATGGTCTTCAAATTCGCGCCCTTGTACGTGATGAGGAATTTCTCAGGAAGATAATTGAAAAATAGAAGGCTGCGTGGCTTTCTTTCGTGGCATTCGTACAAACATTTCTTGGTAACAAACAAGGCAGATAAATACGGGATACTCGTTACTAAAATACTGTTGGCTTTTCACGATCTTCAGTTCAACTTGAGTGTCAAGCTCTATTTCTTTATCAATTCCCCGAGAACCACGGGCCTGTTAGTGATGAGCAGGGATAGCACTTCCATTATGACCTAATGACGATGGAAGAGCGCTATCAAGTGCGTTGGGACAACATTATGATGGCAGACTTCTACAGGATCATCAAATGAGATTGCCCTGAGAAAATCCAAGCGCAAGTTCTTGCCTGAATACAATATAAAGGAAGTTTGCATTCCATCCCTATCAATTGTTCTTAATCATTTATGTAGAAATGAATGTTAATTTAAAGTATAAATAATTGGTGCATATTCATATTTGACAATAATGAAAACATATCTCAGATTTGACAAGTGTCAACACATATTTTACCCTGCAAGATGGATTTGTTTTGCCCTTTTTTCAAACTTTAATGCATATTGTGATGAACCTAAACGTTTCAGTGAATACTTGAAGAATATATATTTTTCAACACAATTGTTTATTCCTCATTTTAATATTTCAGGACCATTAACTCTTCAGATAGTTCAAGTCATAATGTGAGAGGCATCAAAATTTCTGAAACAGTTAAAAATTTGAATTGCAAAAAATCTAAATCTTACAGAGGAAAAACTAGCATGAGATTTGAATTCAGCACACGTAAATTAGGTGAGAACAAGTGCTGGTATAAATGAAACAAAAATTTTGCTCCACTTTGTTTATAATATCACAAATAATATTGACTGGACAGGGTAAGATAAATATAAGTCAAGCGGGATAAAGGTCGGACAACTTCTTTCCCGCCATAGTCTCGAAATGACAAACATGCTATCATGTTGTATATTTCATCATTTTGACTGTTGAATGAAAAATTTGACATGAAAACACTTCTAGGTGCAGTCTATGGACAATGTTCAAACACTTTCTGGGAAGGGGGCCCACTTCTCCCTCGTGGTTGATAACTGCTGTCTTCCTCTCAAAGATATATCCTGTTTTTTGTTTTTGTTGGTATGAAAGTAGTTTTATTAACTTAAGCTATTGTCTTATATTGAGGCTATTAATAATTCTACTGCTAGTCGTAGCCTAATAAATATTTACCCTATGGTCTTGTGTCCTTTCACCTTTAAATATATTTTAAAGTAATTATCCATTTTTCTGACATTCAAAGCTGATATTTCAGATCTCTTAGATGTTACACTAGGGTCGATTATATGTTAAGTATTTTTTAGTTACTATAAATACATCATCAATATATATAACATCACAATACCACTAACCGAATATGTTACAAACTAAAATATTGTTCTCAAACAACAACCAGAATGTTTATTATTTAAAATTCCAGCTCTATAATTTATTATGTTGGATAAAAGGAGGCCTACATTAAAATGAGAAATAGTTATTCTTAAAACAACGTTTTCCTTGTATTCTAAATAAAATTTAAATTTAACGGTAACATTTTTGCTTGATTTTGGGTCAAATTTTTCATTAAATATACATTATAGCCTACATTTTGGATCTACCATTTTAGTAATTTATGTTTATAGAATAAAATTTCACTATATTTTGGTGAAATATTATATTCTTAATTTCTGTAAGAACAACATAAGCTACACAGTAGGTTTTCTGTCTGTCGAGGGCTTGTGGTAGTTTTGAGGATTAAAGATGTTTTCAAAGACAGACGAATACTAGCTTTAATGCAGTTATTTGTCAGATGATCTAACAGTGAAGGTATGTATCACAATAATTATTATTCAATTGTATTAATTAAAAATATTAAAAAAAATAGATCTCGCCTTATCTTGATAGTAATGTTATTTAGCAATGAAGCAGATTATAAAAAATTCTTACCTCTATAGGAAAACAATCATATTAACTTTTAACACTTTTTATTTTTTAAATAATTTTATTTGAATATTTGAAAATTATACTATACTAACAATCTTGTCGATATAAATAATATAAATTATTGATGTTTATATATTATGTTAAGTAAACACGTTTGAATAAATATTAAAATCAATCATTCATCTCGTATAAATAATGCAAATCTATGACATGTAATTCATCTTTAAATTTGTTTTAATTTAAAACACATTTCCAAAGACACATTTTCAACATATGCATTAATAATTATATTTTGTACTAATTGTTAACTAATTTGGACTTCATATTAAATAGAACTTGGCATAAATACACATTGATTTAAGAAAGGCATCTCCTAATCATTAGGAAGGGCGGAATTTTAAATTTTGTTTAACCAAATTGTATGTTTGATTTCTTTAATTAGTAGGCCTAATATATATATATATATATATATAAAATAATCGTGTATACCTACTACCGACTTTCTTTATTGGGGCGTTTAACAATATGGCTGATGGCATTTTAATAAGGTGGGGATTATAAGGTATTCTATAAGTAAATTGATATAACTGCTTGTAATCCAAAAGAATAATTACATCCAATACTGTGTTCATCCTGTGGACTGGGTTCGTTTTTTATTAAAGCCATATAATTTCCACCACCGACTTTGTATGCCTGTCGTAGCTTCATATGACTTATATTCTAACTTAAACTAGGCCAAGCACAAATATAGTCCCCAGCCGTCTATTTATCTATGTGAGAGGGTAAACTCATATTTTCATCAATGATACATTTTCAGCCCTTTCGGAAATCAAACTCGGAACCCTTAGCTCAGTGGACAGACACGTTACCGACTGAGATAAGTTTTCAAACATTATGAACGAGTACGTGGAGTGAAAAATTACCATTATATGATATACATAAAGGATGGAAAACCATTTTCATGGATAAAACCTCTATGGATAGCTTAGGATTCATCAACTTGAATGCAATGACTTTGGTGTGAATCCAAGTATCGACATAAAAGGTCACCCCGAGTCAATCATGTTGTCGATATGATCGTGTCATACGTGGAGATCCTAGCAATCACTTTGTACTGACATCTGACGATATGCTACAAACCATAAAAGTGTTCCTGAACATTGTTAAGATAATATTTTACCCTATTTGGTGTCCACATGATCTAAGGTGCTAGTTATGGAGCTTAGCTTATTAAACTTACATTCAAGTAGGGTATTTCACGAAACAAACGTATAATTACTTATAAATGTATTTAATCAACCAAACTAACTAAATCAAGTGTACACGACTCAAATTAATTTAATAATTTTAACAATATTAAATTAATAAATATATTATTATCTGGTATGATATATTTACATACATTGGGCCTAATTTCATAATACGAATATTTAATCTCATTCTTATGGTCATTTTGTTTTATTACTATTGATATTGATACCCTTAGAACCAAGGCTATTGACAGTTTAATATAAAGTGATACGGATCAGTAAGGCGAATAAACATGGAGAGAGGGTGGGAAAACGGTATCGGTGAATCACATTTTGAAAAAGCCATCTTCAGTGCCCTAAGCTTATTAATCAAACCTTGAACTCCCACTGATCTATATTCAACATATTATAAGCTTTACACCACAGGTAGTGTAACCACCGGTGTGTGAGTCTGTGTTAGAAAATAATTTATATCCATGTATGATTATAATAACTTGTTTTATGCAATACGTAAATGAATCCACTAGACTTTCCCTTGCCATGTATACCTTAAGTAACCGAACTTACATTTGTTACTTGACTTTTGTGACACACATTTTTTCCCACGGGTATCTAAAAAGCCCCTAGTCCACATATATTTGAGCAGCATAACGACCGCCCGGTCTGCCACCTGCTCTTTCTCGGGTTACATTTAGCTCAGTGGAAGATTGCTGATGGGCTTCCATGTTGCCGTTCCATGAAGTCACTGTCCACATCAGACTGTTAAAAGAAGTCTAGTGATTTCCCCATTTGAATTTTTAGATGTTCTTTCTTTCTAGGTATGATGCAATATATTACTTAGGTAATATTACTACCATATCTTATGGAAGTTTTATATTCAGTGTGGCTTCAGTAGTTAAGTTGAAATATATATGTTACGGGTAATGTTGGAAATCTGAATAGTGTATATATTAGCCGGGAGAAAGAAATAAGGGTTTTTATTTAATTTTTGACCTTATCCAGTTAATCTCGACACCAGCCAGCATAACTTGGATAACGTTGAATACTATTTATAAAACTAAGCACGTGTGCATGTGAATTATATTTTGGAACGTCATTTTGATCTCTGAAATTGAGTCATAGGGATGCATTAACATTATAAATACCTCATTTTGATTCTTTCTTTTCTACTAACCTAAAATAAACAAACAGAGCCTAAGAAAACCTAAAATAACCTAACCTAACCTAACCTAACTAATCTAACCTCTAACCTAATATTCTGATATTATTCCGGTGTGGATGGATAATGTAATTATTAACACAATAATCTTCTAAAAACATTATTTAACCACCTCTCATTTAACGTTATCCACGTATTTTGGATAATTTAACATTATCTGGATAATATCGACTTCATCCAAGCTAGAACTTTAGCCATAGTATATATACTGTTTTCGCTGCCTGCTCAACACACTATTTCGAGTCCAACATATTTTTTTAAGAAATCTCGCTTTTTTTAAGAAATTTCGCTTTAAAAAAAAAAAAATTCTATTTCAACAAAATTATATAATGATTTTATAATTTGCTTTGAATGTTAAACATGAAATTTCAAATTTGTATTAGATTAGTATTATATTGTATTAGATTAGTAGCTGAAAATGTCATGAAACTTTTTAATAGTACTCGTATACTCGGTCGTCTAGTCGGCATGCCAGTAAAGAGGCTGCCAAGATTAAAACCCTGCCGGTTGTAATGAGGGTCACCTTTACTAAATTGCTCCCCTCTCTCTCTTCGTGTAACTGTCGAAATAATTGATAAGCTTGAAGTTATGTATGCCAGTCTGTTACACACATCTTAAAACGGTCAATATCTCTAAGGGAAGAAATTTGAATTGAAAGGAATGAATGGAAAATATTAAAAGCAGATGCAAACATACTCTGAATGTGGAAGGAGTGGGATGGTGTGTAAGGAATATAGAATACCCGAGGTGTCAGGGATATCAAATATAATCTTGATTGTCCTGTATTGATATACGTTCATAATATACATATCCCACCTACATTGTCTGTGTTGGGTATGTGACTGATAACCCATGTAGTTTATTATTGAAATACATAAAATACGTAATCAATACAGAAAAAGTGAGTAAATTTCTTATAAAATTAATTGTACCCTTTTTTATAACTCAAAAGTGTGAATATGCAACATTCCAGAATGTGGGGAACGTAAATAAAACTCAAGAATAGGTGTTGATATATTGATTGACTATTAAAATCATGTTTTACGCTGGGATAGTATAAAATTATATCGATAGCATAGGTAAATATTTGTTATGTCTGGTACATGGACACAATTCATAGCTAAATAACAACTGAAGGGTGACCTGGAAGTCTAGGGGTAAGGTGTCAGACTTCTATGCTGGCGGTCGGGGTTCAATCCTCGGTCCCGGCACAGATTTATCTGATTACCAAACC
>CABEEJ010001011.1:172807-190426 GCA_901482245.1 Timema douglasi | reverse complement strand
CCTACTTTTTCTCCATGAAATAATTTCTTGGATACGGCCATGATGGGTGCACAATTTTCTTTTAATGGCTGTCTAGATATAATTGGGCCAGTACGCGAGTAAGATTATATTCCTGTGATTTAGAAACTATAAGTGAATTAGGGCCAGTTTCATAGTCAGACTTAATACGCCTCAAGTGCGGTGCTGTAAGCTACGAAATACAAGACAACACCTACCTAAGCTTGAAGAGAATGGGCTAGTTTCGCATATGAAACTAGCCCATTTCATTCTGGTATAGACAGTTGTCATGTAATTCATAGAGCGCCACACTTGATGTGTACTAGGTCTGACTAGCAAACTTTGGGTGACCTGGTGGTCTAGGAGTAAGGTGTTGAACATCTATGCTGGGGTCCGGGGTTCAATCCTCGGTCCCGGCACAGATTTATCTGATTGACAAACCCTTCCTTCACCTCAGACAAGACGTGTATTAATCACAGCTTGTGAATGTGGGGAATGCCAGACCTACACCGTGGTTTGGATTCCACGTTAAACTGTAGATCCTCCATTTCATCTCACAATCACTCTACCATTACACATGAGCGTAAGTGCGTATAACCCGAACGGATAGTGAGACGCGGTGCTAGTAATAATAATAATAGTAATAATAATAATAATAATAATAACAGGCTATGGCCGTTATTTCTCATTCAGTACTCTTATCTAAAGAGTGTCTTGTGCTTCTCCTACTGTATATCGGCCAATAAATTAGGTGTTTTCTAAATTCTAAGAGATGCTATATTGAGTCATCTCACGATGTACAGTTGATAACTTGACCAGTATTTAGGTTCAGGTAGGCCTATATTCTACTGTAAAAAGACACTAGCTATGTCAGTACATGAAGATCAACTCGTGCTTCACAAACTATAGCAAGGCCAGTATGTAATAGAAGCAAGCTAGGTCAGTACGTGTTGTCCAAAAGCCCCTTTTTTTTCGCGGTGGTCGTAAAATATAAGTTAGTTACGGATCTTGGTACGAAGGTTATGCTGTTTTCCACCCAAGATCCCGGTGGTGCGGTCTCCACATGGTTCAAAGGTCACACCGTTGCAGCAAGGAGCACCGTTAGCTCTTGGAATTACGTTACCTTGCGACTAGTGTCACAGTCTACAGAGAGCACAGATAAACTTACAGGAGAGGGTCATATGTCGGCACAAGTTTGACTTCCGCGGCTCAAAAGAGTCCATCTCACGGCCGATTAAACAGCAAATTAGATATAATCTGATCATAAAGGGGAGGGCCAAACCTATTTTTGTGGTCAACATTGATGATATTTTTATTATATTATTAATGTTTTATAGATATTGATAAAGTTTATAAAAATTGGGCAGCTGCAGATCACATTACCTGACGTACGGATAAATGAAAATAAATCTTGTAGCTTTTATAGCTCTCTTCCTATGAAAACTGGACCGGACAAGCTTACGCTCAATCCAGAAATCGAGTCGAGGCTGTGTTTTCTGCCTTCTTCATTTGACAACAGCGAAATTAGAACGGATTTAATAGTTTTCGATATTTTAAGTGGGTGCGCACCTTGCACTTTACTTTCAGTTATGGTTATCCGAATCGTAGATAAATTAATTAAAAAAACACAGGTTTAACAAAGAAGTGCATAATAATAATTCCCTTGGGGTGGTTTTCCATAAATCGTTTCCTACTCTACCTCCACGCAAATATGGGTACATTCCCTCTAATATTATACCTTCCTCATTTCTATTCCATTCATTTTTTTACTACCCGTTCGGGTTATAAGCCCACGTACCAACTATGCTATTGGTTATAAGGATTATGAAGGTTATAGTTTTATAGGAATTGTACCCACATTTGCAAGGATGGAGAATGGGTAACAATTCTGGAAAAAACCTCACAACACCCGTCATCAGCAGTCTAGTCTACTGCGAGAGTAGCGCGTTAGACCACGCGACCACCGAAGCGGGTGCCTTTAATTCATATATGTGAAAGAGGAAATTACAATATCCTTAAACGATACATTTCTAGGCTGCGCTTAGAATCTAAAACAAGTTGTGTCAATTTATTTTATATATGATTCTTGGCTGGGTATTTATTTCTTCGAAATATTAAGTAACTTATATGGCGTGCAGTAGCTCAATATCTAACAACTAATTTTTTAGGCACAGATGATGGGGATATGTTAAAAATAAAAATAAAGGTAAGCTTCAACCTCAACCATAAAGTATCCATATTTGCGTCCAAGTCCATTATAATTATCTATCCATGCCAAGATGAAAAGCTAAGTTTTTGTAAAGGTAGATTGTTTATCATTAATATGAATGTTAAGGTTTTAGAATTTTATTTATTTTTGAAATCAAACATCTCCCACTAGACTAAGCTTCGTTTAGTACCATATACATTTTTATTTTTAATAACAAATATTTTACAGTGAATAAAAGGGGGGAAAAATCACCAGGAGCTATTTTTTTCACTTTAATGTAATCTAAAAATCGACCTTTACCGCTAATCATTAGAAAGGCAACTTAAACGAGATAATATCATATATTATAAAACATGTTTTTTTAACTAGCACAGAATTGATGAGCTGTGATATAAAATAAAAACAAAATATTTTTTGGTCGTTTGGAAAATAATTGACTTAATCGAGCGTTGCACTAAGAGTGAAAAAAAAGGGCTAGCAAAAAAAGCCTATTCAACAAAACAAAGTTGTTAGTATGTTTTTAATCGTGCTATAGAAAACTTTCTGCTTTAAAATCCAACTACAACTTTAAATGCCTACATCAAGCTTAATACCATCATATCGGGGGAAATTTATTGCTCACTTTAAGATGTATATTAAAGTTTTTATGACGCATGAAAGAAAGGGGGAGGGGGCCGGGGGCAAGGGAGTGTGTGTGTGTGTTAGAGATAGAGAAGAAAGAGAAGAAGATAGCAAGGGAAAACGAGGCGAGGACTCTGAGCATAATTTCGAGACTGGCTTTCTATTTTTGTCGGTATTAATGATCACAATATGTGTAATATGATGGCGTTTATGATACCCCATAAAGATACAAAGTGGTAATTGACTTGGAAAAGTCTTACTCAAGAAGTGATTCCAACACTTGTAAGAGGGTGATAGAAAGTTAACTTACATTGTTAATTTGGTTTCAAAAGGTATACTTTTTCCAATATTTTCTAAAGTCTATTTTAATGACGGAATAATTTTTTTTTAATAATTTTGTATGCTTTAATTTCTAGTGTATCAATATATTATTAGCAGAGAAAATTAGAGAACAAATCTAATTTCACAGTGATACATTTTATAACCTCAGCAGGAAGTGAACCTGAAATCTTTTAGACTGAGATATCGTGCTACTTTTGTATACATTTGTTAATTAATATCTTGACTGCTAAGGTTAGTCTTAAGGATGATGTGCTTGTCTCAGAAGGCTAGAGATTTATTACAACCAAATCCAATTATTGTTTTTCTTTTAATTCTTTCTTAACCTATTTTAAGGTAAGTACAGTCCCGAGTTCCTATTACCTAATTATTCGTCCCTTACTCCTAAAATTATTTTATTCAATAGGTTAACCTTGTAATAAAAAAGTTTTGGGTAGTTATTTTTCTGTGTTTTCTTCCAGCTCAACAAAGTTTGTAACTACTATTCAGCATTCGACAGATAAGCGTGGGTATCGTAAATATATATTTTTTATTACGACTATGAGGTCGCGTCTAGATACATTTAAACATTTAATTAAAATTTTATTGCTTCCCTTTATTCGGTGTATTTGAAACAACATGTGGAATTTATCACAAGAAGGATATCCTAAATTGTGTTAACAACAATATTTTAGAAGAGGAAACGTAGACCAAGTTTATTTGACTTTTATTACGTTATTTAAGTGACGTTTGGTAAAGTTTATATTTTAATATTTCGTTTAGGAGAAAACCATTTTCAAAACCACTTTTATAAATAGTAATAAAGCTTTTTATGTTCAATGTTGATAATGATCCTGCGTTTATAACTACCTACGTCTGATAGTGAAGTAGGCCTAGCCCGTACCGATGGGCACACGGGTTAAGGCATACATCTCATCTGATCTGATTTGTCAGTAAAGGAGAACTCTGGGTTCAAAACCCGACCGGTTAAAGTGAGGTATTTTTCAAAATGGTTTTTAAATCTTTCTCAATGAAAATACGGTTACATTTACACTCTATCCAACCTTCTAATCCCTACACATTAGAGTAAATATCCAGATATCCCGAGTGAGTAGTGGGTCGCAGTGAAAAGAAAAAGTTTAGTTGTAGGACAAAGTTTGGAAAACCATTTTCATAATAGTATCTTTAGAATGAGGGTTTAACTTAATGACTTAATTTAAGGAATGGGGCGGAATGATTCCAGGAACCGCGGGATAGGCCTAAGTAGAGATAACTTAACCTGCCATCGGTCGCATGTCATCTGAGAAATGACTTAGCGACATAGTTGCCTACCATTTAGGTTGCAGTCCATCTCCTAGTATAATTCATTCACGACCTAAGTTTACCTGGATGACAGCTCGAAATGTTACTAGAAGTAATCCCTAATATATCACTACGCCAACATCTGACATCTATCACTTTGGATTACTGTAATGAAAACAGATGGTAATATATTAATGTGATAGTTAACCACAGTAATTTAGGCCAATATTATTTATATATTTATTTGAGGACGGACACAAAGTTTATTTATCGTTTTATTCCACTTAAAAAATATATTCACACCATTTTCACAAAAACTTCTAACGAACATAGCTTCAAAATGGCGACTGACAAATTTAAACCATATGGTTGAACATAACGGTAAACAAGTTTTTTTACAATGATGCATACACGCAGTTGATGAAAATATTTTATTCAGTTAAATATTTCAAAATAAGATTTAAAAAAATCATAAAATCATTTATTGTATGTTAAAAAAATAACAACAATTTTCTCTTTTCCGAGTAAATACGATGCCTGTATTAAAAGGTATTGGATGTGTGCACTATATTACACAAAATCAGTAACGATCCAAAACGAAGAATAAGTACTTTTAATTATGTTTAAAATATTGTTTCGAGTTGGATAGAAAGATATTATTTAAAAAAATGAAATAGTATGAGAAAACTTAAGTTTAGGTTATTTTTAATGTAATATATAACAGGTAATTAAAGATCTTTACATTTATAACAAAACAGTGATATTTTACAAGTGTTGGCAACCCAAAACCTAAACCTTTGATTTTCGGACTGTAATCCAGGTAAAAACCTATCGTGAACGGACTTAATCTTCTTGGCTCTCTTCCCTCCGCCGAGAAGTTGAGTCAGAGCCATGATGCAGTGAATACCAAGGTCATAACAGTAGCAATAATCTCTTGGATGACTTGCACCCAATCGTGTATCTATTGGTCTTCATCTTTTAGAGGAGTCGCGCCTAAATGTGTAGTATACAATCTCTACATATATAATTTATTATGGTTTTTTAGTACCTAGGACATTTTTTTTAAAATTTGTAAATTAGCAAGATTTTCTTGAAATAAAAAATTGATAAAAAAACAAAAGTGAGAGCAAGTACTATTTAAACAGTGTTTCATGTGGTCATCTGGAAGATGACTCTCGCCTCATGGCGTTAGTGCAATTTTCGCTAATTTACTAAAAATATCCCCAAAAGAATAAAAAATGTTTACGATGGTATTATGCATCAGTTTCCTTTACTAAATCTAAATACAAAACATACAAAGAGTGTCAAAAATAATAAGATGCATTTTTTTAGTAACATTCTATCTCAGGAAGCAAATATTGCAAGATAATCTGTCAGATGACATGCGACTGATGGTATAAAAAAAACAGGCGTGCCTAATGGCGGGTTAAGCCTGTTCCTGTGAATTGTTATTATCACTTAGTAGAGCAATCATTGGTCCCTTATCAAATGAAATACAGTACGACTATCAATAACTCATTCCATTATAAGCCCTAATAAATTCGTTACTTTATGAACTATTTTAAAACGCCGTGAGGTAATTAATAACACAACTTAGGATGGTTTTGTTTAAATTAGGTAAACTACCACAATTGCAGTCAATACCTACTACAGTAAACGTCAATTAAAGACCACAAACGTTTTTAAGGAAGCTCCTTAAAATACCGAATTTATTAATACGTGTAATGAGATGAGTAATTTATGCACATCCTACACACTCCAATCCCAATGAATAGCAGAGCCTATGTCTGATTTGTCAAATGGAGGATCTAGTGTGTTAGAACATTTCAAAAGTGCAGTCTTAACAAAAAATATTTATCACCGCATCTTACTACTTGTTCATGGAATACACATCTGTATTAATTAATCTAATGAGCTAAGGATGAGGAAGGATGGATTTAGAGGAAGTTTATCAACATTCGCGTGAAGGTAGAGTGGACAACTATTTTGGAAAAACCTCCCTCACTACAACCGGCCAAGATTCGAACCCCAATCTCCCTGTCGTCGGTAGTCAAGTCTAACACAAGAGTGATGCCTTTGATTATGCGACCACTGAAGTAGATCCGCTTTAACTAGCTCTGCTCACCATGGAGTTCATGGCAACATTCTGGGACATGAAATTGTAAACTATAAGGAGATCACACAAGGGAAACCTAACACCGGTTCACTCAGCCGTGATTCGAACCATTTTCGATTGTATTTAAAACGCGTTGACACAAACATTGACCATTAGTGTAACAAACACAACTAAAAATTGATTTAAAAAAAAAGTCTAACCAAATGAAAAACTAATGAACGGATAGTGAAATGGCGAGCGAGAAGAATAAAATATAAAGGTAAAAGCCCTCTAGTACTTAAGTAGTACACTAACGGACTCATATTTACTGCTACAATACATCTAACCTATATTTTGGGTAGTTAGAACGTGCACATTAAATAACCCAAAACCTACTTCAGTGGCCGAACGGTCTAAGCGGTCACTTAACTCTTGTGTTATACTGACCAGCTGAAGACGGAGATATCGGGGTTCCAATCCCATTTCGGTCTATTGAGGGTGGTTTTTCCTAAATTATTTTCCATTCTTCTTGCATTCAAGTGCGGGTATATTACCAATCAAATGATTCCTTTATCATCTTTACTCAAGTAGAGTAATTATTATATATGCGTTTAGTCAGAATAGGCTGCAAGACGTGATCAAAAAATATCCAAAGGAAGTTTTAGCTAAAATATAAATAATGTATTAAATAGAAAAGCTATTATATTTGTTAGTTATGGATAAATTGAAAAATGACACCTGTACACGCGAATCGAACTCGGTACCATCGGTTTAGTACGCCTATGCTCTAACAACCGAGATATCCAGGAATTATCCCGTGCTCAAGGTCATTCTTCACTATATTATAAAATATATAAAAAAAGTAAATATTACATAGGCTTTACATTTAAATATGAATCTAACTTCGCGTTAAATTATATTGATTGGGTTTGTGATTTATTGTCACTATTAATATGCTACTCTTTACACAACATAAATTGTTATTTATTCATCTTTGTAGCAATATCTAGAAATAAAAATGGAAAGAAAATTGTTGTATTGATACTTAATTTTTCCTGTAATCCAATTGGTAATGGACCCAGTTCGGTGACCGAATAATCTTAAGCGTCACTCTCACAATTTACTATATTGCCGGTGAAGGAGAAATCAAGGTTCGAATCCTCTCCAAGTTTACTGAGAGTGGTTTAAAAAAAATTGTTTTACACTCTCCCTCGACACAAATTTGGGTACACTTAATCTTAAGTAAATTTTTATCATATCACGCATTAGCATGTTTAGTACATAGGCCTAAGTGTATAAGCCAAAGAGATAGTAATGCGCGATTCTAAAAATAATGTATCGGCATTTTAATTGTAAACACAGCCCTGTCCGCAAATCTTCATTCGCTCTAGAGCCGTGATTCAAGCCTTGCTTAAAGAACATGAAAGTAAACATCCACCTATATTCCATTCACCGTAGGAATTGACTTCTGAAAGGCCTTTTTCCCTACCATAAATCTACTATATAGTAGGATATTGGTAGGAAAAAAGACCTTTCAGAAGTCAATTCCTACCGTGAATGGAATATACTTCCAACACCACAGAACATAGGTCTATTAAGACATCATCAGTTGAAATGTAACCACATCATGTTTACACTTGTCTGCGTTAAATACGTACTCTTTNTAAAAAAAAAAAAAAAAAAAAAAGGCAACAAACTTCACTTCAACAAAGTTGGCAGGCCTTGCCGTGTCGCAAATTGTTGGTAGCAATGTGTGTGGTGGGTGTGTCGTCATAGACCACGTGGCTTAGCATGCGCCTCTGGAAAAAAAAAGTGAGGATGTGCTGACCCATCGCTTTATAGTTTTTTGAAGTTGTTACGTTTTCCAGGTTTACAGCACAAATATCTTCCTCGTAGAAAATAATGAATATTAAGGGAAAGCCCCAACCATTGTCTGGAAGGTGAATGAGAAACTGCATTGAGAAAAAACATTTCTCGTCCCTCTTCTGAGTGCACCAGGCTTGGAAATGAACTTCGATCTATCAAGTTACTGCTTAGAACGCTATCTTGCTATTCAATCAAATAGGTTTTTTCTTCCAAACATTCAAAACAAGCTAACGGGTATGAAAGCTTGGGATCCTCCTCTCTTCTGTGAAATGTTGTGATCCTCCTAAACCCAGAAAATTTTATTATGGAGTTTAAAAGATGGCCTTGCATCAAACTTAAAATAGTTTATGAAGGCATTCACTTTTCAAATATGTCCTAGGGAGGGACCACTCCAAATAACTTTCCGAGATATTTAATTTTCCAAAGATGTTCAAGCAGATATAACTCTAAATTTCCTATAGAGGCATCAGATTTTTAAAAGAAATACCTGCATAATATTATTATTATTTTAATCCAAGCGAGGACTACTCCATTATTATACTACTATAAAGCGGCGTGGCTGACTCACTCACTGACATTAATGTTTACCCACTTTCCACTTTCAGATGAGCTAAAATCTTGAAATTTGGCAAACTTATAGCTTCTAGACTGTAACCGATGGTAAAATTCCAAAAAGTTAAAAATTTACTCTCCAAACTCCCCCCTCTCCCACCAAATTTCAAATTGGTGGAACAACTTTAAAAGTCAGTGCGGACATTTATTTAGAGGTCTCTTGTGGCTAAACGGTAAGACCTATCAAAAAACGGCTCTGGAATTGCATTAGTTTACAACCACTTTGTAAAGCGAGTTTAGCTTCTAAAGGCACTAAATTTAAAAAATGCGATGAGGGAAGAATAGCGTTTTAAAGTATCTAATTAAAAATAAATCTAAGCTTGGACAGCTCCAAACGGCTTTCAAGGGCATCCAATTTTAAACATTTTCTGGTAGAAGACCACTTCAAAAAGCATTCAAAATCATATAGTTTTCGAAAAAAAAAAAAAGAAAAAAAAAGGAGGAAAATCCTTAATGGTTTCTAGAGAATTCCAAATTTGAAAAAAAAAAAATCATGGGTAAAGAAAACTTAAAATAAACTGTATAGTAATAGTTATTGCAACGCAAGCAGTAAGTACGTAATCCTCGTCAAATATTTTGCTTTCGCTTGAATTTTTTGTCGTTTTAGTGGGGACGAGGGAAGCCTATCCATTTGTTGCTCGACACTCGTGATCAACCTTGTCCTTGGAGACAAATATATATATATATATATATAAATGAAGTTTGAAAGTGAGTTACTTTAATTTTGAGAAATTAAAAGCCAAATTCGGTGAAAATTCCAATTTTACTTCCACTTTATTTTTAGTTAGTAAATATTATTTAAAATTTGCTTGATCGCAGTATTTTTACAGTTTTAAAATGTGCTCGTAGAACAATGAATACTGGTGTTTGTAATGTGTAATTAAAGATACTATACAACGCTAACAGTCGTCTATGTCCATTTTACAAAAATAAGAAACTAGAATAGGGATAGGCATTAAAATACCTTTTTTTAAGTTGGCTATCTAATTGGTATAATATGCCCGTTCATTAAATGGAAATAGTTTACCTTTATAAAGTGTACGATGATCACACGGACAACCCTTATAATAATAGACTACACAACCTATAAAAAAGCTTAGATAAGTTTATTATTATTATTATCATTATTACCATTACTACCGCGTCTTACTACCCGTTCGGGTTATACGCACTTACGCTAATGTGTAATGGTAGGGGGATTGTGAGATGAAATGGAGGACCTACAGTTTAACGTGGGATCCGAACCACGGTGGAGGCCTGGCATTCTGCACATTCACAAGTTGTGATTAATACACGTTTTGTCAGAGGTGGAGGAAGGGTTTGGCAATCAGATAAATATGTGCCGGGACCGAGCATTGAACCCCGCACTCCCAAAACAGTAGTCCGACACCTTATTCCCCTAGACCACCAGATCACCGAAAAGTTAATAAAATCAGTTAGTAGAATACAGAGCGCATCACTACAAGCCTCTGTCGAGGAATCGGAATCATAATGAAAGCTATATTATTTGACTTGAATGTGGTAGCACTAATGCTTCTAATATCAATCAACGTCTCATTACAAAATGTTAGCAAGTTACTGAATAATTATTGTTTACATTTAGCAAGTGTGTAAGTGAAAGTCAAAAGTTAACTGCTAAAGTAGTTAAGAGTAGGCGGAAGATAAATTGTCCGTATTGAACTACAGGTTAATCTGAAGGAAATAATATTTCAAAAACTATAATACCAATTCACTAGAGTGTTTTTTATTTATCTTTTTTTATATTTATAGAAATAAATCATATCGAGAAAAAATTAATATATTTATTGCTATCCATCATTTAAAAGGTTTAACCCTAAATAAAAAAAATCCAAACTATTGACATAAAACAAATTAATGAGATTTTAAAAATTACATATTTTTTTACCATTTCAACAAAAAAACTTCTTTCTAGTCCCATCATAAAAAATTACTGTACCGGCTATTTGGTTGCATTGTAGTTCAGCGGTTTTCTCTCAGGGCAACACTAAGTAAAGGTTCCCCCACCACAAAGTAATTCTCCCTGTCTCTCTTTGAGCGACTTCCTTATTAAAAACCTTCAAAATTTGGCAATTATTGTAAGTTGTAGAAGGGAATGTCGCGATCAACTAATATTTCTATTTACGATGATAGCCTTTTACTTACTTACTTTTGAGTATAAATACCCGCCTCGGTGGCCGCACAGTCTAATGTGCTAGTCTCGTGTGAAGCTAAACTGCTGAGGACAGGGAGATCGGGGTACGATCCTGTTCGAGAGCACTGTGGGTGGTTTTTCCTAAATAAGAAAGGATTACTTTTTTTATTGGGGAATGCTTTTCTTGTTGGTAGCAAATAAATCATTATTTTAATCCTGTTATAAATACAGTCAACTCTCGATATCTCGCACTTAGGATTATTCGGAAAAAATAAAAGAAGAAATTATAGTTTGTTTGGTTTATGAACACCATTAGGAATAAGAATAGAGAGAATTGAGAGGAATGACCAAGACTGGAACCAAGACATGTTTCCAAGATTAGAAAGATTCTACAAATTTATTAAACATTAAAAAAAAACCTGCTTTTTATTGAAAAATGTTCCTCTATTTTCTGACAAGTAAATAATTATTTTAATCCGGTTTTTATATCGATATTAATACAAGTATGATTTTTTTCAGCAAATTACCGGGGCTATTATAATAAGACCTGAATGGATATTTATATTAGTTTTATAATATAATGTATTATGTGACAGTACTTGGATTTTAGGACACAAAATCAGGTTAGGCCTTCTCTCTTTTTTTTTAAACTCAAAACAGACCTTTCTCTTATGATTATCTTTAAATTTTGTTAAATAATGATAAAGGTATTTTGATTGTACACTGTCTAAATGAAATTAGAGAAACTTGGAGAAAGAGTAGCTTTTGGCTCTGATACCACACGGCCCAAAATTAACTATTCATGCTTATCAGGATAAACTGGATCGTCTTGACCAAAACTATATCAAAGTTCCTTTAGTAAATTGTAATGAAAGATAGAGAAAAAAAGAAGATTGTTATGGACACCATGAATGAGGTTAATTTAATTAATGTTAATTTTTTAATTTATTTAATATATATTTGTTTTAATTATTTTTGTTGTACCTCTAAGTGTAAAAAGGTTAAGAATATAAATAAGTTTATAATTGTCATAAGAGATCAATATTTGTGACTTCATAGTTATTTTATTAATATTATTTCTTTGTCACCTTGATTCACCTGTTCGGGTTGTACTCATAATATGTCATAATTACCCTATTGTGTTAAGGATGAGGTAGGTTGTAATTTAGAAAAAGTGTACCCACCTTTCTGTGGAAGTTGAGTGGAAAACAATTTAAGATAGATCATATCTTATACCTGATTAGCGTAGTCCGAATTCGGAAGGAAAGTAAAGGGACTACGCTAATCAGGTATAAGATTCTAAATATTTTAAATTTTAAATATGACCTCGGGAAATAGGGGAAGGGAGGTTATAAAAGAAAAAACCTGTAGGTATGAGAAAAAAATTAAATTTGTCAAGGACTCCCAAAAATATCCAATTAAATCTTCAAATTGTAGGCCTAAATTTATTAGTGAAATATCTAATTAAATCTTCAAATTGTAAATTTATTAGTGAGAGTTTACGAACCCGTGTGGTGACGGGACTCAAGAGTTACAAAATTAATATATTAACCTACTTCTCTGTATGATAGAGAACTAAAAGTCTTTAAGCAGATATAAGGATCACTCCAAATAAACATAAAAGTCTGAACATTTTAAATTGTGTAATGGAATTATGGTAATGGAGTGGGAGAAGCTACAGTTAATAAATACTTTTGAAATGAGGTAGAACATCATAATTTGGCAAACGGGTAGATAAAAACTTCAGAAAACCAAATTAATTTTAGAACTTAACATTTTTCAGAGGAATTTGGCAAAAGAGGTTGGGATGAGGGAGGATCAAAAATCTACAAAATTACAACTTACTTAACAATATAGTATAAAACTGAAATTTGGAAGGAAAATAACGAAAGATACCACTCCAAATAACAAGAAAGGCCTGACAATTTTAAAATGGGTCTCCAAGAAATATAGGGTGGGGTTTATACAAAAACTTTTAAATATAATATAAAATTTAAATTTGGCAGACAGGTAGTTTAAGTGTAGCTCCAGATAATCAAACATGTCTAAAAATTTGAAATTTCTAAGTGGTAATTGGACAAATGAGGAGAGGGTCGAGGGCTTAAAGTTTACAAAATTTAAAGAAGCCATTTTATTTTCAGTGTGGGAGAAAACTTAAATTCGGAAGGGAGATAAAGAGGCCACTTAAAATAACCAGCAGCATCTCAGGATTTTTAATGAGATTATATAAGAAAAAAGGGGTGGGGGAAAGGTATTTAAAATAAGTTTTAGGTGTGGTAGGACATTTAAATTTGGCAAGCCGGTAGAAGGACTCCTCCAAATAACAAAATAAAAATATAACAAATTTGAGAAATGATTAGGGCGAAGGGGTGTCAAAATTTTCAAAATTAATACAAAAAACTGCGTTTTTGTGGTGGAGAACTAAAACTTAACTAGTGAGCTTAGGGACTGTTCCAAATAAACATAAAGGTCTGAACATTTTAGTTTCATAATGGAGTTCCAGAATAAGCCGAAAATAGCTTGTTAGGGAATATAGAAAATTAAATTTACCTAGAATGTAGAGAGAACAATTTAAATAATAAAATTAGAAGAAAATATTATATCTTTATAAGTGGGGGCTGGTAAAATGAGTTTTTTTTAAATTTCCAAAACTAGAAGAATAAACTACTTATCCGTTTGGTGTAAGCACCACCCAAACCGTAGTTTAGAACATTCTTAGATGTAAAAATTAACTACTAGAAATCGTGAAAGGGCTCCCCTCGACATTTCCAAAACTAAAAAAAGGGTGTTTTTAAGTTAATTTCAACTAATCTTAACTATCAGTAGAGCTAACTCTGCTATATAAAACCTACTAATTTCAGCTAAATGGTCAGTTCAAATTTTGACAGAGTGCACTAGGGTTGATGTCACTAGGGTATGATTCTATTATCTTTTAATCAGGTAGATGCCGGCGCGTTCCCTCTTAATTTAACTCACATTGGAGGCATTTGTTAATATTCAAAACTATTTCTAACCAAATTGTATCATATTTAACTACTCTAACCTAACAAATGCAGGTAGTCAAATTATGTTTAAGTCTAGTCAAATTATTGTTAATACAAAGTATAACTTACAGCTTGAAGTAAACACAATGCGAACCTTCAAAAAAATTGTATTATTTCCGAAAGTGTCAAACTCGTATGAATGGATTAGTAGTGAAAAATTATTGTGAGTGGGCCAGTAGTGTCACAGTAGTGTGTTCGGGACTGCATTTATACTTCATTACCGTTATGAAGTTACTTCTTGGACAAATCACCTGCCTAGCAAGCGTTCCACTCGCACTAATAAGGTAATAGCCAACCCAGCTTCGTTCTTGTATACCGGCCGAACACCTTTAGCTACCAGATAAATTAATTTTTAATGATATCACCTTGTGGTTAGTTAGTGTGATAATTTATTGATTTCCAAAACTATTTTACTCTACAACTGTGTTTATATATTTTATTAAGTGCTGTTGTTATTTACATCTTTCAATTAACTCAGTAATGGAAAGAATAAAAATGTTTACTATAATTTTAAATAGTTATATAATTAAAACATTGTTAATTGTTTAGTCTGTTTCTCTAATATATTCTACTTTGGATGAAAAACGTGGAAAAAAAAACCTCATGAAAATTCATACAAGAGTTCCGTGAGATTCTAAACCCCTTCACAAGGGTGGCGCGGGCCTATAAAGGTTAAAAATCGCTGATATAGAGGCCACAAACAAATTTATTTTTTAAACCTCGTTCGGGCTATCCACATTTAATCGCACTATTGTGGTAGGAATGAGGAAGCTAGAATTGAGTGGAATTTTACCCGAATTGCGTTGTGGGGGAGTGTAAAACTATTTAATAAAATCCGCAAAACATCCAGCCGGAATTCGAACCTGAACCTTCATGTCACCATGAAACTAGATCAAGCGAGCTTGACGTTTATTCCGCGTGCTCACCTCCTCCCCACCCCCGCCCATTTTCTTTTTTTTTAAGATCTGCGGAGACCTCAGGGAATCCCCAAACTATAGTGGGGGAGGCTCGAGTCTCCCTCAAACCCCACAGTGGATACGCTACTGAGTACTAACAAATAAATTAAGCCCACAATGTTAAGAGGTGCAATAAACAATCTGGATTTTTAAAGCGAGTTTGAGGCAAGCCAAAACTTTAGAACATAGCTAATTTTAAGTGGTTTGAATCACATTAATGTACTGTATTTAAAAAACATTATTAACAAACTAATTTTAAAATTTATTTACTATTTGATTTGTATAAGGACGTCCCGATTTGATCAAACTCAGAATATACTACCTAAATATAGCACTACCTATTGCTGTACTGCAATATTAAAATTAAAGAAAAACACATAAATATATAGTTATAATTAAACAAAAGGTGGTCTACCTTTAAATCAGAAAAATATACCTACTCTAAGCTATTGTCTGGACTTACACTAAGATTTGTTATTTAAGTAAATAAATATTGCGGGATTCTATTGTCCGGTGTTGCATATGTTATTGGATTTTAAATCCCTCGTAGGCTCCACATACTCTCGTCACGTAAATACAGAGAAACCTAAACACCCACCGAAATTTGAACCAAGAGAGTATCCAAGGAATGTTAGTGAGTGGTTGTTTTCAGCCTGGGATCGAACCAGTGAACTAGGAGGACATACTAGTGTGTCAAGATACTCGTTTTATTCACGGGGAGATATCGATCACCATCAATAAGACAGAAGGTCGTCTACTTGCATCAGCCCCACTCACCTGCTGAATGGTTGTTTGATCACGCGGCGTGATTGCGTCCGTCCCTATGCCGCTGTCAGGTGAGGGCAGGTCCACAGTCAGTCCAGCCGCCGCGGCGCTTGAAACGACGCTCTTGGAGCCATGGTAACCTGTGCTCGGCCGCACTACGTACCGCTCTACGTACGACGCCGTTGAGGTGGTACTCCCGCCCCCCGCCTCCGGACTGTCGGCGTACGACGGTACTTGCTGCTGACGCCCCTGCGAACTGTAACCTTGCTCCGAGAAGTATTCCCGCGCGTAATAAGGGTCCGTTACCGCGAAAGCCGCCGTCGTGGAGATGGGCGCACGGATGGCCCCGGACGAGGTGAGGTAGCCTTGTGAGACGGCCGTAGTCGCGTATTGGTCGGCGTAAGGGGTCGGTGAAGGGGTGCCACTTCCATGGTGCGTCGTGGCGCCCATGGTTGTGAACATCTGCGAGGTGTACGCCATGCCCGTCTTGAGTCCGTCTGCGGTGATAAGTTCGAGGGGACCGCCACCACCCCCGTCCGCGAGTAGCGACGACGTGGACGAGGTGGGCGTGCCGTTCACGGAGCGGCTGCCGTGCTGTGGGGAGTGCAAGCTGCGGGAGGACGCATGCGCAGAGTGTTGTTGCAGCTCTTCCTTTATTGTGGTGTTATTGTTGTTGTTGGCGACATCCACCACGAGGTCACTAGCACCGCCATTCGCCGCGGATACTAGCACCACCTTGTGACGTGAGCCCAGACCGCCCCCAACCCCTTTGATGATGATGCCGCTGTCGGTGTTTTCGGGGGAACCAGTATTCTTCTGCCTGTGGTGACTCAGGTCCTCGGGCTCACGTTTCACTACCGTCAACTGGCCGTGGTGCAGGTGTGGATGGTGCTGCAGCTGGTGTTGACTGTGTTGAAGAAGCAGGCCCTGCAGCTCCGCGGTGGTGCCTGGAGAGGCGGTACCGCTCAAAGAACCGGGGGGAGGAGCCAACAGATCGTGGCCCGACCCTCCACCCAGCCCATTGGCTACCTTCAGCTGTGACGCTAATAGCGGGCCGCCACTCGCCGTTGAAGTGGTTCTGCAACAGATAAACGTGACGTCATTCATGAGTGTAAGGAATGTGGGGAAAATGGGAGGGGTAGGCCTACTGGGGGAAAAAAACCGTACTCGAACTAGCTTCTTCCTGTTTAGTAGCAGTAATTTTGTTGCTACCAGTTCAACCGACCGTGGCCTGAAATCAACACCAAGAGGTTAACATTTCCACGGATGACACTTTTTACCGATTCTTGCTAAATACACAGTTAAAAAGAAAAGAAGACAGCAAACATTATGAATAATTTATTCCGTCGTGAGAAGTAATTACAACATAAAAGGGAGGTCGAGAGGCAAGGGTCGTATCTCAAAACGTGCAATGAAGACATTAACTCGTTTTAACATACCCACTTCCATTATAATAGAGTTGAACAAACCACAGAGCTTTTAAAAAAATATGGTTTATGTGAGCATCGCACAGTCATCCTTCATGTTCGTGATTATGAACGGTATTGTCGTAATGAGGGTACTTAGCATACGTATTTGATTCTCTGACATTAAAATAATATGTGGATAGGCCTATGGTGATTTGTTAAATAAGTCATATTCATAAATATGGGAAGAAAGAGGAGATTTGGGGGGGGGGGGGG